>CM056602.1:16543255-16590755 GCA_029721355.1 Tegillarca granosa | reverse complement strand
GCTTCCCGATGTCAAGACGGACGCTCCACCTCGGAGTCACCGAGGCTGTATATTTTATATTTTTTTTAGAAAAATGTGAAAAAATAATTTTTTTTTTCATGAATAGAATGAAGCAGGCTTAGTTTTATCTTTTGTCGTTTTGATAATTCAAAACATTTACCTGACCAGTTGTGATAATCAGAATATTTTTATCCTCTGTGATAACCAAATAAAGATTTAATCAACGGACTTGGAAGTTTCTGATTCACGTTCCTGTCAAGAAAACTTTATAGATACACTGCCTTAAAATGTAGAGACGTGCGTGTAATATTAACTACAGTCACTACTAAACTAAATGGTTGAGTGTCCGAGTTAACGAAAATCTAACGAGATCGAGCCGTCGAAAAAATCTAACGAGGTATCAAGAAGTCTAAAAAATGTAACGAGGGGCCTAGAAGCCGAGTGGACGAAAAGCTGACGAGAGAAAGATAGCAGGTGTCGAAAAGCTATTGAAATATAGCTAACGAGGGTCGCAATACACTGTTTGTCTTATTGTTAAATTTTCGGTAGGCCCGTATTATAAAAAAATGTCATTGTCCATTACGGCGTTTGGATTTAAGTCATGGTTTAAATAACATTTAATAAAGAATTTTTTCAACAGACAGTTATTCAAGTTTAATAATATATAAACGGACTATAATCGTTCTATTATATTTCCCATTACAAATATTTAAACAGTTTTAAAGTGGAACATATAAATCGATGCCGAATATTGTATAAAATCTTATTTTGTTTAAATAATTTGGTATGGAATCTAAAGCATGTTTGAGATGAAGAAAAAGAAAACAATCAAAAATTGTGATAATTTTGCTATTATTTACCGATTTTTGTATTTAATAGATTATAATTATCTAATGATTTATATCGGTATTTCATTTTTTTTTAAAAAAGATAAAACAATTCAAAATTGCACTCATTTAAAAAACAAAAAATAAAATAAACATGTTTTCGTATCGACAAACGAAATAACTAAAATATTTTTTGTATTTGGTTTTGTATTGGTTTAAAGTCTTATATATACTGATATTTTTTTTTCAACATTTTCTAGCTGCAATTACACTTATGCGGCATTAAAAAATAACTCACTCCGTACAACAGCAACAACAAAAACGACAACTATTACTACTACTACTAATAATAATAATAACAACAATAACAAAAACAACAACAATAAGGATAATAACAACAACAACAACAACAACAATAATAATAATGATAATAATAATAATAATAACAATAAATAAATAAATTAATAATTAATAATAATAATAATAATAATAATAATAATAATAATAATAATAATAATAATTAATAAATTAATTAATTAATAATAATAATTAATAATAATAATAATAATAATAATAATAATAATAATAATAATAATAATAATAATAATAATAATAATAATAATAATTAATAAATCATCAAGAAATCATCATCAAATCAATAGTTTTAAAAAAATTAATGGAATTCTGTTTAACTTTTTTTAAAATTCCAACATTAATTCACCGATATATTTGACAAATCAATTCAGTTTTAATTAATTTCTCCAAATTAAACTAGTCATTGATTTTATAAAACAGATAATATATTACAACCACATGAGGGTTTATATAAATAAGATTGTCGAAAAAGGCTTTAAAGTGTCGCGTCGGCTAACACCCCCTCCCCCCACACACACTTGACCTTTAACGACTAAAGGACAAACCTTTTTATAATGGTTTATAGGTCATACTGCTTACTGAAGGTAGAGTACCTACATTACTACGGTAGCACAGCTGGTAGAGTGCTTGCTTCATATTTAAAGGTCGAGGGTCTGACCAAAACATGAAAATAGGAATTGACTGTTCTTTCGCCAAGCACTCGGTATTTAGAAATGAAAGTCACGGGTTCCTTAAAGACCTTAGAAATAGACGCCACGTTTCAAGGCACGTGTGGAAGGCTGAAGAATCTTTCCTACACATTGTTCTAAGCGCATTGCAAGATAAAAATTTCTTCCAATTCATTTAAAGCTGGTGAAGTCTCGATATAAGTTAAATATTCTTGACTGAAACGTGAAACCCCATTCAATCAATCAATCTTAGAATACCTCGCTTCTCTCCACTACTCAGACCAAAACAATTGAGCATGCAACATCCATGGCAGTGGTAGATCTTAGGAACTATCAAATAAAAAGAGAACATGAACTTCAAATGGTCTCATATGAACGCTATGGTAAGTTTTGTGTGCATTTTTGGTTTAAAAACAGCATATTTTTCTGTGAGAAATAACCATCCAGCTTGACTTTTTACCTTTTACAATGTCCTAAATTGGCAGTTACATTACACATGACAATTTTTAATCGTTTCTTACATTGCCTATTAAAGTCAGTTCGTGAATAACTGTCCATCTTTTTTTTCCTTTTCTTTTTTTATTTTGGTTGTTCAATTTTTCTTTGTTTTCATGGACATCCCATCACATGACAACAAATTAGTTATCCACGTGTTGGCCAAGTTCGTGGGATTTGCTGTTTGTTTTTTAAATCTTACGGTTAATCGTAAGTATACAATTCACATTTTTATTTGTTCTTTGTTAAACATATATGATATATAACTGAAAACATCGTTAGTAAACAAAGCCCTCGCGGCAGACGCCATTTTAAAGCCGTATAGAAAGTTTGCGGGATGACTTCCGGGACACAAGATTGCACCTCAAAAAGGCTTCAAAAACTTTTTTCCAGGAAACTGTTTAAGTCTACCTTAGATTTAAAAATGTTAAATTGTGTTTCCTGGAGTGCTTAGTTGTTGTTGTTGTTGTTGTGTGTGTGTGTGTGCGTGTGCGTTTGTTCTATTGACTAATACCAAAAACATATTGTAGCTATAGATAAAAAACTTTTTTATTCTAAAAGAAAAAAGGTTCTCTGATGTTAAACATTTGCTTCATTGTGTGACCTTCACTCCGAAGTCTGGTAAGCAACACATTTTCTCGTGCTGGTTTACATGCATGTTAAGTTCGGATCAAAATCTAACCATAGCTGTGCGAGGAAATAAAGTTAGTCTCTTTGATGTGAAATAAAGTTCATTTTGCATGAAACGTATTTACATATTCCCGCGCCTCAACACCTCCTTTTGACCTTTACATCTAGTTCCGGTAAGCAACACATTTCTTATGCTGATTTCCATACTTGCAAAGTTTAATTAATAAAGAGATGTGCAAGTTGTGTAGAGGACACGATTTTCCAAGGAAAAAAAACGGACAGGCACACATAGAGATTCTAATATACTCTCTTAAAACTGCGGGGTCAATAACACCACACATCAGACGAACGGAAGTCCATTAGAAAACAAGTCCAAATAAAGACATCTCAAAAATCTTTAATTTATAAAACGTTCACCTTTATCTGGCTTAAATAGTATTAAGGATTGTAGTAAAAGACTTATAGGAAATATTACCTCACTTGTTCACAAAAAGGGGCAATTTTAATTAAGTTTCAAAAATAGACTTTCAATACGACTCGCGTGTTTAAGAAGATATTTTTACAATAAAACATCTTATTTATCTCTTATCGTATAAATTTATATTCACCTGTCGACTAAAAAATCAATACAGTACTATATAAAGTTATTCACCTGGTTTCATTAATGTGTATGTATTATTTAGTTTCAGCAGGAATGGCCAAGGACGTTGATGGTGGATGGGCCTGGATTGTCCTCGCTGCATCTGTGTTTTCATTTTGTAACGCATCATTACTTACCTACAATGTCGGGCTCATTAACATATCGCTTTTGGAAAAATATGAAGGAAACATTGCAACAACTTCATTGATTGGTTCGATATTTTTGACATTATTCAGCATGATGAGTGAGTATTTTTTATCATCTTTTCAAAAATTGGCTACATATTTGACAAAAATGGACCTGCGTGAATCAAACGTGAGCCAAGCAGCCAACTAGAATTGCATATAATTCCGCTGTTTACAAATCTTCCTTTTACTACTTTGCCAATGTTAATGAATGATAAACATTATTTTCAATCGGAAATCCATATTTTTTCACATAAATAAATCGATTTATCTGGAACATTACCGGAAGTTATGTTTAAAAAATAGAATTGTTTTATATACGGTACGCATTAAGGCCATCAGAAGTCACTGTAATTTCGTCAGCATGAGGTAGTATGAGAATTACACGTAATACTGAGACCTGCCTTGGAGTATTCAGATATGCCATAAAAACCTTAAATAATAGTCCCAATGTCTAAAAAGCGCCAGTTTTATCCGACTTGCCTTAAAATCGCAATTATAGTCCGATTTGCCTTGAAATCGCCTTAAAAGCACAACTTGCCTTAAAAAGTCACATTCATAGTCCGACTTGCCTTAAAATTGCCAGTAAAGTCGTATTGCCTCAAAATCGCAAGTATAGTTAGACTTGCCTTAAAACATCGCCAGTATTGCCCGACTTGCCTGAAAATCGCCTAAAAAGTACGACTTGCCTTAAAAAGTCACATTCATAGTCCGACTTGTCTTAAAATCGACTGTATAGTCCGACTTATCTTTAAATCACCTGTATAGTCCGACTTGCCTTAAATAGCAAGTATAGTCCGACTTGCCTTAAATAGCAAGTATAGTCCGACATGCCTTAAAATCGCCTGTATAGTCCGATTTGCCTTAAAATTGCTAGAATAGTCGGACAAGCCTCAAGATCGCCAGTATATATTCCGACATGCTTTAAAATCAACAGTATAGTCCGACTTGTCTTAAAATCGACTGTATAGTCTGACTTGTCTTAAAATCGACTGTATAGTCTGACTTGTCTTAAAATCGACTGTATAGTCCGACTTGTCTTAAAATCGCCTGTATAGTCCGATTTGCCTTTAAATTGCTAAAATAGTCGGACAAGCCTCAAGATCGCCAGTATATATTCCGACATGCTTTAAAATCAACAGTATAGTCCGACTTGCCTTATATTTACTAGTATTGTCATGTGTTAATTTTGTATTTTTTTCAAAAGTAGCACATCAGTAAGTCTAAATGTCCAAGAAACTCAGTAAAGTCACCAGTAAAGACGGTAACAAGTAATATCATGTGCAGATTTTGAGTGCATTATTTTAAAAGAAATTCAAAATCAACACATGACAATAAGAGCAGAACTGTGGTCATTGCTAAAATGGTCAGATCAACATTAAAATCGCCAGTATGGCCAGATCTGATTTAATCAGAGTTTACGGAAAAAACACTGACCTTCTGCAAGCAAAACCGACAATCTTTCTCACAACAGAAGTTCCCCGATTGGGATTCTAATTAAGACGATGAGAAGGAAATATTATCCATAAACGCGTGCGCTTCAGACCACTCGACCGCCAAGGCTAGGGGGTTGATGGGTCTAGACTTGCTATAAAATAAACAATAATTTATATTGAAAACTTCATTGTGACGATATGATAAAAAAAATTCAAAAAAAAAAAGTTTCTGGTTGAGCTAACAATTTCAGAATGTTGTAGGTTAGTAATTACAAGAAATCGATTTCTTTCGTTCTTGTTGGTAAAGTGCTTGCTTCGTAGGAGGTTGGAATCCCAACCGGGTCTGACCCAAGACTTAAAAGTGGGTAGTGAATGTTCTTTCGCCAAGCACTCGGCATTACAAAATTAAAAACCACGGTTCTTTCGTATGGGAACTTAAAATAAACGAGGTCCCGTGTCACGGTAGGCGTGGCATGATAAAGAACCCTGCTGTATAATGCCATCAGCGCAACGCACAGGCAAAATCTCTGCACTTTCGCCTATAGCTGGCGACGTCTTGATATAAGATTTAAATATTCTTGACAAGGACGTTAAACACCATTACTCAACTCAACTCAGCTCAACTCTTTCGTTCTTGTGAAGTTATTTATCTACAAATCGTCTGTAACATATTCCTTTTGTTATTAATAATCATATTTTTTTTAAAACAACTCCGTCATTTTTACTGATACTTAAATCTAAATACATTCATCTAAGGTAACAGATTTTTATAATGTTTTATTGATCATTTTAAAGATATTTGTGTTTAAAATTTATGCTAACATATTTTACAAAAACCGAAGTTATTAATATGAATAGTTCATATTATTTCTTTTAAGAATATTTACATATTTTTTGACGCAATTAGGTCCAAAATGAGTTTGTTTTTATTTTTTTCGAAAAGTAATTTTGGAAGTCTTGAGTTTTAATACCTCACAGCATAAAAGGGTTCTTATTTACCGAATAAAATTTATTTTTGCCTAGCCACGAAAGCTGCAATAATGGTGATGCGGCTTTAAACAAAAACTTAACTCACTATCCGATTTTGCAATTCCGGATTAAAATCATTCTATTTGAATGGAATATTTTTGTCAGGCCCGACATTAAAAATGTAAGGTCACTATAGGTCGAAATACAACAATAGAGGCCACTGTGGTAGCTCACCTGGTAGAGTGCTCGCTCCGTAAGTGGAAGATCATGGGTTCGAGCCCCGGCCGGGTCTGACCCAAGACTTGAAAGTGGGTAGTGACTGTTCTTTCGCCAAGTACTCGGTATTACGAAATGAAAGTCCTGGTTCTTTCGGATGGGAACTTAAAAAAAACGAGGTCCCGTCTCATGATGGGCCATAAAGAACCCTGCTGTATAATGCCATCAGCGCAACGCACAGGTAAAATTTCTGCACTTTCGCCTACAGCTGGCGACGTCTCGATATAAGTGAAATATTCTTGACTGGGGCGTTAAAGACCGTTACTCAACTCAACTCAAGAACAATAGAGTTGTAATTTATAACTGCTTTGCTACGATTAAAGCAGGTTTTTGTTAAAATGAACAACGATAATATAGACGACTAATCTTTTTCATTGTCAGTATGAAGGCAACAACTTTGCAAGCAAACGGAATAACGCACGTTAGCGCGTTATGGTAAGTTGTTGCCTTCATTCTGACAATGAACATTATTTTAAAACAGTTCAATTGTTGCACCCGATTTTCGACCGAAATATAGTCCAGAAATAACAACACATTTATCGTTGAAATTCATTTTTTATATGTATATTATTTTATATCCAATAGTCTCAAAAATACATTATGTTAATGAAAAATCGAGAAAATACCATCTAAATACCTGATAAAACTATAATTTTTCAAACCAAAACTCCCCGTTGTTACCCCACATCAAAAATAGTGCGGATTAATAATGTGTCGTTCTCGATCTTAAGTTCAGCTGTTGCGTCTACTGGTCGACTCCCCCGACGTGCATGTATTATAAAATGGAATTTTTTTATTCTTAAAATCAATTATTGATTATTATAAAAAATTCCAATTTATTCCTAAGAAATTTTTATAAGATCCGATTGTTCAAGAATTTTTTGTGGTTTGATGGTTTTGACAGACCAGTTCTTGTCTGTTCTTTCAAAAACACCATTGGATTTTTTAAACTACGTCTCTCGCAATGTCAATATTAATTACGGTGAATATCATCCAGGTGCCTAAATATGCTATTAAAATTGTATTTAATGTCTTTGATTTTATTTTGTGCATTTTAACCATTGAACCCTTCTTGTCTAATTTCGTTAAAATGCGTTATTCAAGCTTGTCTCGAATATAAACAAAAGTGATGAGATAGCCATGTTTGTTTACCTCTGGTAATGTAGTTCCGGATTGTGTATTGCATTTTTTATGTATTCAAACACGGAGTGACAAGCTTTTTTTCGTTCATTATCATTCATGAACGCAACGGTTCTAAGCTTGCAGCTATGGGAATTTCAGACGGCAAATGAAAATAAAAAGGAATAAATTTCCGAATGTGCACGTCTGGCACAGCAAAATCAAACAGGTATTTTTTTACCTAAAATGTTAAGAGGTAAAGATTTTTACCTGCCCACGTGAAGATTTCCAAGCGCGCACATGGAAAATATTTTTCCTCATGGCCACCTTAATAAATGATAAGTTTTTCTGATTTAGCTACGAAATTATTGGACCAGTTTCACCACATTTTAAGAGTTTATTTACAATTTCATTGATCTTACTCAGATGCGTGAACACTACAATCTTGTACATTTCAAGTTTCCGCTTGATACAACATAGCACGTTTATTGAGATGCAACAGACATATTTTTAAAGAAAGTCATTAGATTACGCCATCACGTAACAATTTATGATGGGACTGGGCGCGGCGTGATGTTACATTGCAGTAGAGCGTTGCATGGGTGATTGTGAAATACGTCATTTGACAATAACACACCATACGGGTTGCTACAAAAGATGGCGGATACACATAGATGACCTTGAAAAGGTCAAAAATATAAACTTATAGACAAAGCTTACAAGTATATTCGGTTATTGACCTAAACATAAGTATTTTGTCGTCTTGATTTCATGTTTTCTATTACTATTTAAGTAGCCAAAAAAAAAAAAAAAATAAATAAAAATAAAAAATAAAAAGCAATGGTCGTTCTAAATTTATTGTTCATGTCTTACTTTACTTTTTTTCAGGTTAGTTCCATTTTCTCTTTGCTGTCGAGCGAATCTTCGACTGATAAATTATACGAATTGTGACTCATTACAGATAGAAAAACAGCGGTCCCGACAGCCATATGCTTTTTTTTTATATATCAGGCAATAGGTTTTAAATTTTAAGCACAGTACTAGATGTCATGTTGCCATTCAATAGCTATAAAGTGCAGCCTCTAATTAAATCAGTTGTCTTTGTCTGTTAGTTTTGTTCTGTTTCCATATTATTTGCTTCATTTGTTTTTAATTATTATTGTTATTGTTATAATTATTATTATTATTATATTGATTTATTTATAACTAATAATCAAATATATTGCGTATAAAATTACTTTTATTTAATATTTATTTAAGGTCCCCTGGCAAGCTTACTTGTCAATGCTTACAGTTGTCGGGTGGTCCATGTATTCGGAGGGATACTTATGTTCGTTGGATTTTCTGCAAGTTTCTTTGTGAATAAATTAGAGATTCTCGTCTTTACATACAGTATTCTGGCTGGTAAGTAATATCGATTTTATTAATATGATATATATGGTGGCTTATTTCTGACATCGACATGATTTTAGTCGACATAAAATTATCTCGAAATGTCGACTTAATATCTTGACAAGTCTAGATAATATCATGGAAAGTTGTGATACCAAAATAAAAAGTTGAGATAACACTACATGCCGCGATACTTGGGTCCATAAGTTACAAAATTAAGTCGCGATATCAAGATAATTATCACGACTGGTCAACATAAACTGGTCGACTAAAATTATGTCGATGTCAGAAATAAGCCACCATAACTTGTTTCTTAAAAATACATAAAAAATATCACGTGCGAGTTTCTTTTCTACTTTTAATTTCCGTTTCAAATTTTTTCATTTTTTAAATTATTTATTTATTTATTTGGTAACTGTGTTTTAAGAACATGCCTTTTGATTACAATTTTTTCCGGTATATTGCAAAAACATATGATTTAATTAAAACTACATTTTTTTCTTATTTCAGGAACTGGTATATGTTTCTGTTACGTAGTGTTATTAATAGTACAACCATATAATTTTAAAAAATATGTAGGAGTGGCTATTGGCTGTTCTATGTTCGGGTCCGGATGTGGAATGTTGAGCAGTGGACCAGTGACACAATATCTCTTCGATACGTATAATCTTCAAGGCTCTTTTTTAATCATGGGTGGACTTGGTCTAAATCAGGTAGTGTTCGGTTTGTTTATGCGACCGACTAGCATCGAAAAACATCATCAACAAGAACGGAAAAATAAGAGACAAAATCGACGATTTGTGTGTGCGGACACATGTCAGTTAAAAATATTCAAAAATAAAAGTTTTCCGATAATATTAATTAGTGGTTTTTTATGGAATACGCCTTACGCTATTATGATATTTCATTTGCCATATTTGGCTGTTCTGCAAGGAGCTAGTCACGAAAACGCCGCTTTTCTTGTTACTGTACTAGGAACCGGAAGTACAGTCGGGAGATTTTTAACAGGAATAATTGCCGGACCACAAGGAGTTGATCCGCTGTTATTGTTTTTAGGATTTATTGGCATTTTAGGAGTTTTGAGCTTAACGTTTATACTTTTTGCGACTTCCCAGGTAGGGATTTTGATATTCGGATTTCTATTTGGAATTTACAGCGGTGGTGTAATTGCGATAAAGGCACCACTTTTGTCAAATTTGGTGGGAATGCAATATATGTCGACCGGAATTGGTCTTTTTTGTTTATTGGAGTGTCCAGGTTTTCTTGCCGGACCGCCACTTGCAGGTTGGTTTTTTTTATTATTCGATAAAGAATTTACGAGCCACGAATGATTTTTTAAATAATGAGTTTTGTATTATCTGCTTGTTTTAGATCACCGTCTGTGCAATTTGGATTGCAATAGAAACATTTTCCAAACGGTAGTAAATTAATTTTATTCGGAGACTTTCGAAACTTTTGCATATTAATAGCGTCCATGATATAAACACGTGTTTATTTATTCATTCAGTTATTCAAAATTAAAAATTTAACAGGTACATGTATTTGTGTTATATACCTTTTATTATTTCATTTAGTTATTTAATTAATTAATTAATATTATTTATTTATTTATTTGCTGAATATTTTATAATTTATTTATCATTCATTCATTCATTCATTTTCGATAGAAAAAAATTATACATTTAAAATAAGGTGTACGTGTAGTTAAGCGAAGATCGATGTTGTTCGGGTAGTATTTTAATTTGGAATGTTGCGGGGCGTCAGGGTACCTCTGAATTAGGTATATTTCGGATATTGTATTGCTATATAGTTAGCCTATAGATATATTCAACAAGCCATGCATTTGTGCTGAGGTGTAGGTAAGCAAAAATGAGTAAAATCTTTATACTGTATACGACAAATAACGTTTACCAAATAAAATTATTTTACTTTACTCGAATTGTAAATAGATTATTGTATATTACAGGTCGTAAGATAACTTTATCAACCTGTAAATCAAATTTGCAAATTATCAGTTACATCCTGTTAATTACAGGTGTGGGTCTAAAACTAAGGAATGTGTCTTTGAAAAACAAAAGGATTAATAATAATCCTAATTTTCAGTACATGTCAAACGGATGTTAATTCCACTTCATTTATTAGTATTTCCGTAAAATAATCATAGAAAGTTAAACTACGAGTTCGGATTTGACTTATTTTAGTAGTTGGTAAATAATATTCTGTTGAGGTATGTTACTGGTATGACGTCACAACACGATATCGATCTTTTTGATTTGGATTTCTAAAGATGTATTAGAAAATCACCGATATCTACCTTATTATGGAATGGAATTTTATGAAATTTTCGCTACAGCCATATTTAAGTACGACGAATAAAATATGTCAAAACTGAAAATCGTTACAGGTACCCTTTAAGGGCAGTATTTAGAGTTTGTATGTACATGTACCTCGCTGCTTTAACAGTTCAACCAACTTTAAAAAATCATTTCTATATCCTTATTTGAATTTCAAGGCAAATACTATTCTATTCGTTTGTTTTTAATATTTCATATAAGAATTTTTTGTGGTGACCTTTGTCGTTCCGTTTTATATTATAATTAATATAAGAACGAGGTAGAATGCATGTAACGCAAACCTTTTTATTAAAATAATTTTACATTTAATTTTGTACGTTGCATTGTTCAAAACGACTAGAATGCACGTTACACAAACTTTTTTATTTAAAATCATCATTGTCTTGTTATTAAGGTTATATTGTTGACACGAATAAAATACACGTGACACAGAGCTTTTTTTTTATTATTAAATTTTTTTCTATTTTTATCTTTTTTGAAGGTTACATTGTTGACATGACAGGATCTTACGAGTTCAGTCTCTATCTATCAGGTAAGTTATCTAATTTTTATCTTTAAAAAACACTCTAAAAATAAATATGTTGGGACATGCAGAATTACAACAAGATTTCATGTAATCAGAAATGTGCGGAAACCGTTTTAATTGGAGCACTTAGGGTTTTTTTATTTGATTTTCAAGAGTCTTAAATGCAACTAAATGATTTTATTCTACTATAGTTTTAAGTAGAGCATTTTTTCAAGAGTTTAAATGCATCTAAAAAGGTTAAATTTTGTTTTACTGATTTTTCGATGCTGTAGTGACTAAGTATAGCACTATAGAGACTTATAAGGCACTTATTTTCTGAGTTGTTTTAACTCAGTTACATTTATTTAAACACAAAGTAAAATATGGGTAGCCAACCAAATAAAACATTTTTAATAAGAAATTAGTAAATCATTAATAAAAATAATAAAATCAAATAATAAATAAATAGATAAACAAATATATAAAA
Organism: Tegillarca granosa; assembly: GCA_029721355.1. Taxonomy (NCBI): domain Eukaryota; kingdom Metazoa; phylum Mollusca; class Bivalvia; order Arcoida; family Arcidae; genus Tegillarca; species Tegillarca granosa. The sequence continues at coordinate 16,578,397 of CM056602.1, read as the reverse complement.
TCTAAATAAATAAATGAATAAATCAACAGCAAATATTTTTAACCAGGTTTACGTAGAAACCTGGTTCTTAGATTATCGAATGTCGGCGGGCGGGTGTCAAAAAATGGTTTCCGGATGATAACTTGAAAAGTAAATAACATTTTTGAAAGAAACTTGGCACATACATGTATTGTGATAAGATCTTGGTTGGGATTGCTTTTGGGATAAATACATCAAAGGTCAAGGTCACAGTTGCTTGGTCATTTCACAAAAAAGCAACCTCTAGCTATATCTTGGCCATATGTAAAGATAATTACATGGGGTTTTCAGTTTTCATAGCTAGCAATGCTGATGCTAATAAAGCCAAAATCAAAGGTCAAGGTCATGACCTATCTTTTGACCTTTGTGATTTCTGCACTAAAATGGCTATTTTTGCATACAATTTACAATTTTTGCCATGACATTGGTTATGTTTTAGGATATTTAGATGTAGAATTCACAATTTGATCAATGTATTTCCGTTTTTTCACAGTAACTTGTCACTTTATTAAAAAGCAACCTCTAGCTATATCTTGGCCATATGTAAAGATAATGACGTCGGGTTTCCAGTTTTGATATTTTCTGATGCTGATGATAAAGCTAAGGTCAAAGGTCAAGGTCATGACCTACATTTTGACTTTTTGTCTCTGCACTAAAATGCCTTTTGTTGCATGAAATTTACAATTTTTGGCATGAAATTGGTTATTTTTGTGGATATTTAGATATTCAATAAATATCATTGCATGAGATTTTGTATGAATTTGACCATTTTTGCATTAAATTGGATATTTCCGAATACATTTAGGTGCAGATGCCACTTTGGATCTTTTCTTAAATGAAATTATATTGAAATGAAAACACAACATTCAGATTTCTAAATAATTTGTCATAATTGCAATCTTTTAACATGTTCTGATGTATGATGCTTATATATATATATATATATAATTATATATATGATATATTAAATCTTAACCCATTACGGGTATCCCTTTACTATCAACCAGGTCCCTGCGAGACACATGATCACCCATAATTATTGTTAACTAGGTACCATTTCTCTCTGAAACCCCCTTCTCTGAAATACGAAAACCTGGTTTTCACGGAGTTTCCGTGACTCTTGTTTGTAATTATTTTCTTGAAATGAAGCACGTCTTACGAATTAAATGAAAACTACATATAACAACATAATATCGTATTAGGAAAATAATTCAGGATTTCAGTATCTTTGAGGACTTATATTTGTTATGATATCATTAATCGTTTTCAAAACATTCATAGATATTCAATTTCTTGATTTGCTATGACGTTTTAACGGTATCAGGTGCGTTGTATTTTCTTAATTAAGTTCCTTCTATTCATTCATCTCCAGGATTTACAATAATGGAATATGAAGAATCTTTTAATAAAGAATTTGACCAATTTGACCCTGAATAATTTGTCAGATAAACGTCCGATAACAAATCAATGTAAGAACATTCAGGTATATATATTCCGATCGTTTCTCGTGATACAGGTCTTAGAGTTTCATTATTTTCTATAGCCACTATTCATTTCAATTCAATTTATTCGCTCAACACCACCGGAGGTGGTACATGAGGAAAAACATAATTACAACATGTACAAATGATACGCTTACTCCAATCTGAATTTTACCAAGCTTAATACATTTTGTGGAAAAACATGATGAAAGTTAAAGTTGTAGTTTCTACTAAATTGTACAATTTTATGTTTGTTCTAAAACCCAAATACACCTGGGCAACATATAAAATACTTTGTCCCTGATTTGTCAAAAAGAAAGAACTCTTTTCAAGGGAGATAAATCGTAGTTACATAATAAAGCTCTTCCAAGGGAGATAAATCGTATTGATGTGACAAATCTTCCTTGATTTATTTTATTTGGGTCGTCCTCTTTGGTCCCTAAACCCTGATCAAAAAGTTTTTTTTCGAATCATTATTCTATGTAGCTTCTTCCCAGCAAACTCTTATGTTCAGCGTCCGCGGAGTGGTAAACAATTTGATTGGTTGGCTGGCTAAATGCTGATTAACGTTACATCAGAAATTATTCAGCTAATAATGACTTTACAATTTTTCTTTTTAATGTCAAAAACTAATTGATTAAAACACAAGTTCATATGGTGCGTGATTTTGTGCATGTGTTTCCACGAATAAGCACGTATGACAAGCTTTAGAGTGCATCGCCCGATAAACATTACTGACATTTCAATCTATTGTGTACCGTTACCTAGCAAACAGTAAATCCTTCCGACAAGGAAAATAGTAGCTTAGTTGGTAGAGTTCTCGCATCGTATGTGGGACGTCGGGGTTCAAACCCCCGTCGATTATGACCAAGACTTGAAAATTTGTAGTAACTTTTCTTTCGCCAAGCACTCGACATTAAGAAATGGGAGTCACTGGGTCTTCGGTGGAGACCCTAAAAACAAAAGCCCCGTGTCACGACAATCGTGTCACGCTAAAGAACCCTTCCTGTACACATTGCCCTAAGTAGATTGAAAATGTCAAAACTTCTACCACTTCACCTAAGCTGGTGACGTCTCGGTAAAAGTAAAATATTCTTGACTGTGACGTAAAACCTCATTAAATCAATTAAATCAGTTTGAATTGCAATAGACCGGATTCGAACCATCAGCAGAAAAACGTCTTTTTGTTTGAAGCCTTACTATTCAACCACTCGGCAACCGCAATATCTGGTATATTTCATCCTATTTAATTTTAAATTTTCATTTTGTGCATTTTGTATGTAAATACTCCCCATGCATTTTCCCGTTGTTATTTGATGTCTGGGCAGCAAGGTTACATTTATAAAATTATAAACGCATTAGGTCTATTTTTTCCGTGATAACGACCACGTAAACGTCTTGGTAGACAAGTGTCACAATGTAAATAAGATACAAAATGACACTTTAGACCTGAACAAACACGATAGTGACTTTGATTGATAATCCAATATCTTCAAAACGCTTTGAAAGAAATTTGAGATACCCTCACTTGAGTATGGTTCATGAACATTTATATTATCAAATAAACATACATTGTCAAAGCCGCGGTGACTCATTGGTTACAGCGTTCGCCTTCAAACTTTAAAATACATCTTACTGTTATGACCCCGGTCGACCGCAATTGAGAATTGGTACCTAAGAGTTCAACAAAATTAATCTGTAATATTGTGTTGGAGAACACTAACACTCTAAATGTCGCCATAAGTAGATACAAATAAATGCAGATCAGAAACACTTACACAATCACCCACCAAATGAAATTTTGTTGCAATTAATCCCCGAGCTTTTTCGCTGAAAAATGCTGATATGACGTAAAATAACAGACAACCACCGACCCACACCCGACCTTTGTGTAATGCACAAAACATATATATATATATATATATATAATTTGTATCCAATACAATGTATAACAATATTGGTGAGTACGATTTCGATGATATTTCTGTCTTTCGGTTGTTGATTACTGCTGTTCACATCATATTAAGCAGTATGAAAACTTTGACATGTGCCATTTTGACGTTATCTACTTAATTGTGACCCCCTCTCTCTCTCTCTCTCTCTCTCTCTCTCTCTCTCTCTCTCTCTCTCAGGTACGATACTACATTACAAAAGAAAACGTTTGTATTTCAGGTGGGATGTTTCTTGTTGCCTGTCTTTTCAGTCTGGTATCGTCAATTTGGAGAGAAGAAAGTGAACAACCACTTAATATCGAAACAATAATTCCAGAGGACAAGCCAGGTGATAAGAATACAGAAATAAAATCATCGTCATCGAGAACAGAAATAATCCCAGAAGAAAGAAAAAAATTAACAGATGATGCAATGTAAACATTGATCTCTGAATTCAAAATACACTGTGTAAAGTACAAACGACATGACATTTGGGACTTAAAAACAAGAACTGACATGAAATGTGCAACTATGGAACAAGAACTGACATAACGTGCGGAGCTATGAAAAAAACTGACATGACATGTGGAAGAATAAAACAAGGATCGGCGGAATTGGAGCCATGAAATAAGAATCGAAATTATGAAACAAGAACTGACATGACATGTGAAACTGCAACACAAGAACTGACATGACATGTGAAACGGTAACACAAGAACTGACAGGACACGTGGAACTATGAAACAAGGACCCGCATATTTGGAGTTATAAAATAAGAATAGAAGTTTTATGTGAAACTATGAAGCAAGAACTGACATCACACGTTAAACTTTGAAACAAGAACTGACATGACACGTTAAACTTTGAAACAAGAACTGAGATGATACTTGGAACTACGGAACAAAAACTAACATGACATGTGAAACTATAAAACAAGACCTGACATGACATGTTGAACTATGAAATAAGAACTGACATGACACGTGGAACTATGAAACAAGAACTGACATAACACGTGGAACTATGAAACAAGAACTGACATAAAACGTGGAACTAAGAAACAAGAACTGACATGACACGTGGAACTATGAAACAAGAACTGACATAACACATGGAACTATGAAACAAGAACTGACATGACACGTGGAACTATGAAACAAGAACTGACATGACAGGAGGAGCTCTAAAACAAACACCGACATGGTACGTGGAACTGTAAAAACAAAAGCTGACGCAACATTCGGAACTATAAAACAAGAACTAACATGACCTGAAAAAAAACTACGAAAAAACTGTCATTATAAGTGAAACTATCAAAACAAATTTTTACATGACTTGTGGAACTACATAACAAGAATTGGATGTTGAACTATTTAACTGCCATTGACGTGGCATATGGAAGTTTGAAACTAAGAATGACTTGACACTTAGAACTATGAAATCATGGACATGACATATAGAACTACGAGATCTTGGACGTGACATTTCAAACTATGAAATTACGAAAGTGACATTTTAAACTATGAAATGAAGAAGACGACATTTGGAACAATGTGTTTATTATGACATTTAGAACTTTGAAATTATGGACGTGCAATGAAACTATGACACCATTGATATGGCGTATTTGGAACTATGAAACGATCGAAGCGACATTTAGAACTATAAAATCAATTGAACGTGACAATTGGAACGATAAAATCATTGACGTGACATTGGAACTATGAAATCATGAACGTCACAATTGGAACTATGAAACCATGAACGTCACAATTGGAACTATGGAACCATGAAAGTAAAATTTGGCATTATGAAATCATATGTTATCTCCTTTTATATCTAATCATATAACCATATCAGTATAACTTTAAGTCTGCATTTTTTATATTTTTAACGTTTACAAAGTAAGAATTTTTATATGTTTATTATTTAAAATTTTTATCTTTTTTTATAAAAAAAAAATAAAGACTTTTAATTGATTTCTTATGAATTATTTTTATATATGTTGTTCCATTAACAGAGCAATCTGTTCTTATGAAAACTACTAACCTTCCAAGGAGTAAATGAACAAAACGTCTCTTGATAAGATCTGCACAAGTGAAAGTTGAAACAAGGCGGGAAATGGACTATAAATCTAAAAAAAAATAAATTTCATTAAAAAAAATCACAAATGTTTAGAAACTAGTGTTAAAACCGTTCATAGGACAACATAATCGGCCACGAAATGTCTTTGCCCCAGAGATTTAAAGTACGCGAAGCTAATCACAGAAGCTTTTCAAACGCCTGGAATCGACTGCAGCACGAAAGGACCATAGTCTGAGAAAAATTTCTCGATTCACTAGATCAAGATTCTTTTTTATTCCGGATACTTTGGCTTTGTCCACCATCCTAGAACTGACCGCCTCGATACAAGCGAAAGAATCGGGGCTTGAGTGTAACACATCGTTATGTATCTAGATGCGATACCCATAAAGTGTTTTCGGAACTATTCATTTCAGTACAAATTGAAATGTGGGGCTTGCAAACCACACTCCCGTCCTTTTTTCGCTAAAATTTGGTGGATTCAGTATTTTTTAAATCGTTATACTAGTCCATGTCCAAATTACAATCCCAAAATTACAAAATGTACAAATCCTTGTTCAAATCACAATCCCAAAATTACAAAATATAACTAGTCCATGTCCAAATCAAAATCCCAAAATTACAAAATATACCAGTCCATGTCCAAATCACAATCCCAAAATAACAAAATATACTAGTCCATGTCTAAATCACAATCCCAAAATTACAAAATATACTAGTCCATGTCCAAATAACAATCCCAAAAAGAAATCAAAGAAAAAATTTTTGAAAATTGTTGAATTCAGTTATACACGTGAACTCTCATCAAGGAAGTGAGGCCGGGTGTCCCTGAAAGGTATTCACCTCCTGTCTAGCTAGCTACATGTACATCCGTCATGTGCAAAATAAAATTTGAGTCAAATATATTCAGTATAAGTTTCGATACAGTGACTTCATCCTTATCAACAATATTGTGATGACGGCCATAAAAAATTGAAGAGCCTTGATAAGCCTAGGCTTGCAATATCCCTGTGTCAACACTTTATTGATAGCAGCTTTGTAGCAGGAACAAGCTCAAACATACCGTATTATTGGAAAAGATATATAAATACTGTAGAATATATAACAAAGCCAGTAAATTTTATTAAAGGTTTATTCCCCGAAGAAAGTTTAAAATTTTGCTTCCAAACACATGAATAAAAAGATTTTGCATTGATTTAATATGTTTAAAAAATATCCCTTGTTGGTGCAAAATCGACGCGATCATGCAAAACGTGCTTAAGGAATTGTTAACCTTGAAAAGGAAAAAATGAAAGAAACTTCAAATTTTTATGCTTTTTAAATAAATAAATAAGAAATGATAGTAATAAATAAATCAATCAATCGATGAATCTGGTCCAACCTGAACGGAGTTATCATGTTTATGTTCCATTAAAGAACACTTCACGATTAAGAACACTTTACAATAAAGAACACTTTACTCTCACTATACCAGGTGTTTTACAGCATGTTCCTCAATGACCGTAAAGGGAAGATGTATCTGAAATCAAATTACTTGTTTCCACTGTAGAGTTATAAAGCTTGCAATCACTTATTGTCTTTATATAATTAAAGCTCTCACATTTATCCGTCCTCGCACAAAGTCTTGCGCAATCCACAACGGATTTCACAACTAACCTCGCTAGCGGCATATCTCCCATTCGCAGACCAAAATCCAGGCAATATTCTTTTATCCTATCATAAACGATTGGCGCTGAAATGGAAAAAAGGAAATAAACAAAACGTTAATAAATATTTCACTTCAAGATCTGTTAAAACTGATATGCGAAAAATATTCAGCAATGGCGCCGATACAGAGACAAAAATTCGTTTGCCGAAGATCTCTTCTTTTTAATTAAGTTGGATGTCGTGGGTTCGAACCCCAGCTGGGTCTGACCCAAGACCTGAAAGTGGGTATTGACTATTCTTTCGCCAAGCCCTTGGCATTACGAAATAAAAGTCACGGTTCTTCCGGATGTAAACTTAAAATAATCGAGGTTCCGTGTCACGGTAGGCTTGGCACGATAAAGAACCCTGCTGTATAATACCATCAGCGCAACGCAGAGGCAAAATGTCTGCACTTTCGCCTATAGCTGGTGACGTCTCCATATAAGTGAAATATTCTTGACTATGCAATTAAACACTTACTCACTAACTCAACTCAACTCTTCTTTTTAATTTTTGAGATAGTTACTAGAAATATAAAATATGGCTTTTGTTTATTTTTGACAACGTGAAAATCATTGGTCTGAAAGAATGATTCGAGAGTTTTACGACATTTGATCACCAATATGGCATATATGAAAGAAATTATTTAAGATTTTTTCCTATTAAAACGAACATAAGCTTGGATAAACATTTAATATATTCTACTGCAGATAATTATACACGGTATTCCAGTTAAACTTCATGACGCGCGATATTAATAAAAAAATAAAAAGGGAGTGCGTTTGCACAAAATTGAAAAATACATTATTTGAAATGTGTATCACAAAAACAGAACAATATAAACGTTTTATGTATATTACTGTACTTAACAGCGAATGTAAACAAAAAGGAAAGCAATAAAGTCGGGGGATCTTGCATGCTGAATTATCATATTTTCTGACATTAGGATGGAACAATAAGCAATTTTAAGTAAAACGTTTTCTTTTTAAGATAAATTTTTGTACTGAGAGAAATAAAGTTTTTTTTGGAAAAAATGCAAATTAAGATCACGAACATGAGTATGTGGATTTACAGCCTGATTTTCCTAAATGAATAAGTTAAAAAAAATTTAAAAAGTGTTTAAAATAAACATGCAAATTATCCATCTTACTAGTTAGTAAACTGACTAATATCTGAATTTACTTACGAGTTCGTGCACATCCGGAACTGAATGCGCATGTCTTGATATCATCGTCCCACATCGTTCCTTCAGCACAGGGCATTGAATTACCTTGTCCTCCAAAACAGTTAAAATAGCGAAAGCATGACTCGGGGTCTGCATAATAACCATCCGGCATTGTTGAACAAAACTCATTTTCATCTCTTACAAAATAAAAGCAAAATACAGAATAAGGCAACCAAAAGTTATTACAAAGTGGTTTCAAAACACTACTTATTTTTTCAGTTACAAAATGCAGGTCACAACCGAATGGCCTAAAGTGTGCGCTTGCGAATCACAATGCTACTCTGGGGGATTCTATTGTAAGAATATTTGCCTGTTCGTTTATCGAAGGTTGGTGTTCCACCTGTTTTCTCCGCATTCATCCAAGAACTGCCTGCCTCTACATGAGTGAAAGAATCTTGACTTGGACCTTTAAACACCATTCCTCTACTCCAGTAGTTCGAAAATACTTAAATTAGAAGGAAACAATAATCGAATCTGACACAATCTAAACTTATAAATCACAGGGCTTTATTGCGCAAAAAGAATGGTTTGTAATGAAATAAACAATTTGTAGCTCAATCATATTAGGTCAACGTGGTACCTAAAGCAGCTAATTATCCGCTTAATTAATTAATAGATATATCTAAGCATACAAAATCAATGGAACAACCAGAAACATAATAAGTTGCACTCTGTTCAGCCTTGTCTAGGATTTACACCTTTGTCTCAGTATAGTAGAGGTGAAGGTGTTTCCTCAGACACTGTATTTCACACGTTCGTTAATATGAAAGGGATATCAACCTCCCCAATGTGTCCTTTGCCAGGGTCAACAATCTATACAGCACATTTTGACTTTGCACCAACAAGGGATGCTTTTTTTTTAGCATTATCAATACAAGATCTTTTTACAAATGTCAGTGGATATATATATATATATAGAATAGCTGCATTAACGCTGATGTGGTTTTAAACAAAAACTTACTACTTACTTACTCACAAAACATACAAATGAAGAAAATTGTATTAGTTAATACTTACGATTTTCCGTAACACCACAACATACTAATAATTACCAATGTGTCTAAAACGAACATTTTATTTTCCAGTTATGAACATTTTAATAAAAGCACAGAATTAATTATATAAAGTTATGTCTTGTTCTATGCAAATATGCTCAATCAAAAACAGAAACATTGAACAGCAGCTTTATGAATTACAAACATTTGCTCTTAAGCTAATAACCCATGGCAGACACTGAGGATCTATTTATTGAATGTAACTAAGCTTAATTTAATAAAGTAAGGAATACGGCTGAAAGAAAAATATCCTGCTAAGCGTTATAAACTATATATTTATCAAGTTATGACGTAATTTTTTATTCTTTTTGTTAATTTCACGTGTGTTTTATCGCTGTATGCATTGAATAAAAAACTAAATATCTAAAGCAACGAATTGGCATAAAAAAACTTTATTGTTAGATTGAATAAAATTTTTAATTTTAAGTTGATTTTTTAAACATATTTTCAATTAATTTTCGTTACAATAATTATTACTAAAGATGTGATTGAAAAGGTTTTGAAAATTGTTTGACGGACCGAAACCATATCTGGAATTAGTCTTTTTGAAAAGCTAGTCAGTTGGAGAGATTACGTTTGCTGGACACAACGAAATTTTTGAACCTTATAAAAACAATTAATTGAGCAAATAAACTCCCCAGGTTTTAAAAATTAAGCATAATTGAAAGCAATAAATATAAAAAAGGGTTTGTATTCAATAGAGAAAAAAATGGAATAATTATCATCAGTGAATATCTGAAACATATTTTTATAAACGTACAACAGCTGCATATAAATGCTTGCTTACTTGCTTATGTCCATCTCTCCTTGTGGAGAATTGGGCCAGGCATATAATTGCTAACTGAAATGAAAAACAGCTGAAAAAAATGTGCTTTAAAATGAACATCGTGCCAATTGAACATGAATGTTGGTTCCGCTGTATAACAAAACCTCAGCATATCTTTTTTAAAACATCATGTTTAAAATCATAACTTCGAATTCAAAGCCATACATGTTGATGAAGTCAAAGCTGAATTAACAAGTCCCTTTTGCAAATTTGATTCTGGCTTCAAGTTTTTAACCAGATTAAAGAATGTCTTCAAACAGTTTTATATGCCTAAAATGAAATGCATGTCTTTGTTTTATGTTCAACTACTAGGTATCTCGCTTCGTTTGTTTGAGGTCGAGGGTTAGAACCTCGGCTGGGTCTGACTAGGACTTGAAAATGGAACTGTTTTCCCAAAGTACTCGGTTTTTAAAAATGAAAATCAAGGGGTGCTTCGGAGGAGACCTTAAAAACCGATGCTACGTGTCACAGCAGGCGTGGCACGTTAAAGAACTTTCTCTTCACATTGCCCTCAGCACACTGCAAATGTAAAGATTTCTGCCACTTTACCCATAGCTGGTGACATCTCGATATAAGTGAAATATTCTTGACTGGAACGAAAAAACCACATTAAATTAACCAATCCAATGGATGCTTAGGTAAAAAAAAAATAGGATTCACAACATTAAACTCGTGTCTTAATTACAGAAATGAGCGGAAGTTACAGGTGAGCGACATGTATTACTCATTGGAAAGAGATGAAATGAGCTGAATAAATGTAACCATTGTTCTACCGCTTCCAGTCTCACTATTACCTTTCAATTTTTAATTTTTACATTGCTAAAATCAGGATTTTTAAAAAAATAAATTTACAATGAACATAATATGTTTAAGCGGCTCGTGATGTATTTAAAGGAAACTTTACGCACATACTGATTAGCTGTCATCGTGATCATGTAAAAACTTTATTCCTTTCCGCAATCGCAGTCACCGATTTACTACTTTTGTTAAAAGTCTTTGAAAATATTGTAGCACGTTTAATTTTGAAATAGTTGAATTGGATTGTTTAGTAAGCATCATAGAAGTGTTAACACTCTGGTATCAAACACGCCCTTAATTCTAAAATATGATTTATAATGATTAAGCTCTTGCCGTGAAGCATTGAATTATCCAGCTGTTGTATGCGTTGGTATATGCATTACTTCATTAGCAACAAATTAAGTAAATCTGCAATGGTATTAATAAAACTTTTTTTGTAAAAGGATTTCTTGAGGTATCTTCTTCGAATTCCAAACATCCAGATATCAAGATTACAAAAAAAAAAAAAAAAAAAAAAAAAAAAAAAAAAAAAAAAAAAAAAAAATCCTTATTTATAGACACAGGTAAAGAAAGGGAGATAACCTCTGTAAGTTACATCTGTCGTTTTCTCAAACAATTAATGAACAGTCAAAACTGGCGTACTGTCCTAATTAGTTTAAAATAATAAATAAATAAATAAATTTATAAAACTAAATAATAATATAATAATAATACATTACTTTAAAAATGCATTCTAATTTTACTAATCCGTAAAAGAATTGTGTGTACTACAGGAAACAACTGATTGTTACAAGGAAAAGTTTTAAGAATTCACATAGGATACCCCCTAGTCTCTTACAGTTACCGGAGCATTGGTGGCCGAGTTTGTGGATCACAGTGCGAATCCTATTCGTGACCCTAGTTTGAGAAAGTTTGTAAGTTCTCTTACCGAAGATCAGTGGTTTTTCCAAGCACTCAGGTTTACTCCACTATCCCAGAACCGATCGCCTCGACATAAGAGGAAGATGATTGGCTGGGGCGTAAAACACCATTACTCAACTCAATTTTTCTACTGTTATCTCAAACGCTGTATGTGTAGAGACTGTTGTCTTAATTATTGTGCCACCGACAACATGCTTAGGGATATTGACAATGTCTGTGTGGGTTGGAAACTTGCATACAACCTGTGTATTTGGTATTTTATCGGACGCACATACCTCCGAAAGAGGATACTTAATCGTTGCAAAGTGTCCAGAAAAAAAACAGCCTTAAGTATCTGCCATCAAAAAATATCTTGATAATACCCATCGAAATTAATTTTGAGCTTTTTCCCTTCCAACGTGTGATTTTTTTTAAAAAATATTTATAAAAAATTATGTTTTAATAATGACAAAAAATCTTTGACATATAAATATAGAAGAAGGAAACCGCTTGTACGCTTGTAGCAAAAAAGCACTTAAAAAGATTACATACCACGAAAAAAAAATCCAATAACTACGGTGGCTGAATGAGGTCATTAAAATAAATTTATCCACGTAGAAGTGTCACGTTATGATAATACTCTTAGCGCGTCTTAGATTTAATGACAAAATAGCGTGGTTTTAGCTATAATCGACATCTCTTAACCATTTTAGTTATGTCTGCATATAAGCAGACATCTTGATGTTATCCGATCAGGTTGAAATTTTGTCAACTGGTAGGGATTGACCATGGGGAGGTCGCTTCCTCACCGTTTTTCGGAATTCGGAAGGATTTCGGAGAAATCCGATTGAAACCCCGGAATTCCAAAGAGTTCATTCTAGAGAGTTCTTTCTTACTTTCTTGAAATTTCCTCCGCTATTTGAAGCACGTCTTTAGATAGCTGATACACAGACATATACTTACTCGCAAGTATACATTCTAGTTATAGTTGTAGTTGTAGTTTATAAATTCGACATTAAAAAACAACTAAATAATCTTTATATCACATCTTAACCACTGATATTCATATGTTTTTTTCATATTTTTATTTATTTATTTATTTTATTTATTTATTTTTTTTTTAGATTTATAAACCGAAATCTTCAGTGAGCTTTTCTGATGAAAATTTGTCCGTTGTCCGTCGTCGTCGTTGTTGTAAACGTGAATTAAAGTTTGTTTAAATGAAGGGCCACGTCTTCGACCTGGTGGAGATTATTAAGAAAAGGTAAACAATTGTGTAGGATAATTTTAAAATCTTTTTCCGTCAAGAACCACTGGGTTAGAAATGATGGACTCAATTTAAAGCTTTCTGGAAACATGAAGATTCAATTTTGTTCAAATCGTGTGCCCTTGAGGTAGGGGTGGACCTTAACGGGAGATCTTTTTTTTACATAGAAGGATACAGGAAAAGGTAAAATTGCTAATTATCTTGAAATCTATAAACTTTTGTCAGAGGCAAGTATATTTGAATATTGTAGGTATTAACATGACGATCATTTGATACATGGCTCAAGGTTATATGTTCAAAGGTCAGGGTCACATTGGCAAAAATGACTAAAATTGTTAATTATCTTGAAAACTATTAACCTTTTCTATATGTATGTATATCAGATTGTTTAGGTATAGATAAAGTTAATATATATTTGGTTCAAGGTCATTCATTCAAAGGTCAAGGTCATAGCTGCATAAGAGAACTTTATTGGCTAATTTTCTTGAAAACTTAACTTTTGTTGTAGGCATGTATATTATAATATTGTAGGTATTGATATGGCGATAATTTTGATATATGGTTCAAGGTCATATATTCAAAGGTCAAGGCCATGGCAGTATAAAAGACATTAATTGTTTTTTATCTTGAAAACTATTAACTTTTTGTATAGGAATATACTATATTAAAATTTTGTAGGTATTAATATGATGATGTTTTTTACTTAAATAGTTTCATTGACGCAAAGTTTGCACATCTTTGTGATTGTAAGAGACGTAGTAATTGTTGACTAATATTTGGTAAAATGATGCTTCCATTTTGTTTTCATAAGTGTTTACGGACATTTGATTGTAAAATATCGAGAGTGGTTCTAAGATGTCTCTTGTAGCACTGTAACCATACCACCAGACAACATCCGTCGAGTACTCATCAATCTAATTAGTTATGCTTTTGATGTTTTTACCTATTTTTTATGCTCGGATATTTCGTCAATGATTACGACATGTTTCGTTCTTGCAGGCAATTTTCTGCCTCTACTAGATAATAACATATACAAGGCTTAAACTGAAACAAAATCCGATCACCATTATCACCAATCGTTTTTCTATTTGTTGATACTTCACAAGTTACTGATTTCCTTTATTGATCGTTCAACATTTACGTACATGTATCTTGGATTTCTGCTATCTATATAAAAGGAAAAGGTATTTTTCCTTCTTAATTTGCCTAAAACCATCGTGATGATTATTGCATTATTTAAGTTTCCATGGTAACTGTTGATTATTGTAGGTCGTCTTATACATATAGCTTAACAAACCACTAAAGAATTCAAACTCATCTGATGTTCAATTTTATTTTATTTTATTTTTTTTGTTGGTCGCTTTGAATTTTGCCGAGACAACAGTAAAAAAGTGCGGATTTTGTTTATTTATGCTATGTTATAGTTTTCATGTTTTCCTATGCAGTATTTTTAAAAGCAACTTATTCAAGCTTGTAAATCTGCTCATGCTATCGTTACCGAGTATAGCCGCTGAAGATATAAAAAACCCCAAACAAATCGATCCGTCTATGAAATGCCAATTGGTTTATAAAAGTTAAACTCCTAAGCCTGATGGTTCCTTTGATTAATGATTTTCCAGTTACTTGAAAAAAAAAACGAATGCACAAAGAACATTTTTGTCAGTATTTCTGTTTTTAGCAGCTAAGTCCCCTCGCGCAAAATAAAAATATATAAAAAATATTTTGATAAATGAATCTATTTTAACCCATTTGTGGCTCGAAGCTATCCCATTTAATTTGAGTCTGATTTTTAAAAAGAACTGTCACTAGCATCTGTGTTTTATATTGATTAATTTGATGTCCTTGAAAAATTGTTATGGAACATTATTTCATTATTCGTTGAAAACTATTGATCATGTACACAAATTAACTGGTACTAACTGACAAATGAAAGATTATCAATCTGTTTTAGATATTTTAAAACATAATCCATATGCTTATAGATTTTGAGGTCTCTTTATTTATTCATAACGGCAAGTAAAACTTTTTATGTATAAAATATTTTTGCCAACAACAAATATTTTGTTGTTAGTGGTTGTATTCTTATTTAAGAGTTTTGCATATATTTTGTTTATATGCGTAATTGATTCATATTTTTTTTCTTTTATACAGTAATGTATGTCCTGCATATGTGGAAACTATTAAATTTCTAACATAAACGCCTGTTTAATTTGATAGTAGTGGCCAAACAAGTTGATAGATATAATAATAATAATAATAATAATAATAATAAGAAGAAGAAGAAGAAGAAGAAGAAGAAGTTGAAAATAAATGAATGCAAAATTCCAAAGTAATATTTTGCAAGAAATGTATTTTTATGCTGTAGCTGAACGAGAGTAATGATGTTTACGATCTGATTCTGATGTATGCTTTTTGGAATATTAAAGTAGCCACTGCGATTTATTTTTTCGAATAATTCACTTTTTAAAAGCTTAATAATATAAGCACAGAGAGTTTTTCCAGACTTTAAGAAATATGGATACATTTTATATAGTATATAATAATTACTTAATTAATTTAATTTTATTGTTTAAGTATTCTTTATATTTTAACTATATTTAACTATATTGTTATTTGAATATCTAATAAAAAAAACCATTATGTTTATTTCACTTTCATATTGATATGCAACATATATATGCTAAAACAAATCTGAGCTATTAGAATTTTTTTTTAACCTTGTAGCATGCCTTTATATGTTGTCTTGAAGCCAAAAATGATTAACTGAAATGTCTAAAAATAGCATTTGGAAAACATAAATACTTATTAACAATTATAAAGAAACAAACCTATACATCATAAAACAGTCACACACACACACACACACACACACACACCACACACCACACACACACACACACACACACTTTTAGACCAGTGCTTTTAAAATTCCTGACGTGTTAAAATACATGGTTGTAAATGTACAATAGTGTATTTATAGTTAAGGAGCCTCAACAATCACATTTAGAAAGCAATGGTGAGTTTATGCATAGTAACAAGTGTACCGCTGCTGGTGGAGTAAAACTCGCCGAGGGTATCCATAACTCAGTAGGCAGTACTTTATGCTGTCAGAAAATGTACCATTTAGCAAAATTTACATCCGTCTTAATGTTTAAAATTAATTCAAAACTAAGGTTTGTTCTCTCATGCAAAACATTCCTTAGCCAGATTTGGATTCATATAATTAAGGAACCATCGATTCATTAATATATTCAACCGCTTTTGTGTTTTACCTATCAAACTTTTCACCCTTAGTGCCACTGATGATTGTCCGAAATGTGCACATATGGCATATCAAAATTTAACAGGAATTTTTGTTACATATAATAAGAAAACATAATTTTGTGAACATATCATTTGTTTATTCTTAACAATAATGACAAATTGTAAAACAGAACGATGACGACATAGTACCTGCGGTGTGCAGAATTGTAAAAAACAACAAAATTATGCAATAAGTATGATATTAAAATAAAAATAAAAGCGACTGTGTAATGAACTGCAAACAAGATAATATTAATCCTTTTGATAAGTCAAAATATAATAGCAACTTTTTCCACAACTGTGTATTAAACTGCAAACAAGTTAACGTCCATTCTTTTGATAAGTTATCTCCCTTTTTATAAACAGTGTAGTCTCGAAATGTACAGTTTTTATCTACGTCATTAGTACACCTGTCTGTTTTTTATCTTGACGTATAGATGCTTTTTTTTAATATCTTGCATAGGATTAAGATTATATCACTTGAAGCATGCACTTAAAAACCTTACCAGTTACAAGCATCAATGTTTTCACAAATAATTTCTTGCTCTGATTTTGTCTGGTAAGATCTTTTTAAGCTTTTGAGTAAGCAGTATTCCGCTCTCAGAGATCAATTTAAACAATGGAACTCGCCAGCGTACCACGTGATCAATACCTCTTAAAGTTCGCGTGGAATGAAATAGATAAAGTTTACATCAAATATATCCCAAAACGTCCTTATTACAGGAAAAACGTCACTTTATGCAGTTCCATTGCCAATAGAAATAATTGTCGCGCACAAACGCTATGAGTAACCACGTGGAGCTCTGGGGAATTCCATTACCTATATAACATGTCATATAACACAATTATCATTGAACGTTGTAGACTCTTCTAAATGAGTAGAATGAGTAGAATTAGAACACTTTGGCGTTTTGTTTTCGCTTTCATTCAATGGCTCAAGTCTTTCTTCATCTGGGCTTATATTGATAGTTAAAATCATAGAACCTCCTAATAATCCAGATCCTGCCAGAAATCCAGAACCTTGGAACAACCTGGAGCCTTTGAGACTAGTAAATGATATTTCCTTTTCATTCATTTTATTACCTTGGCTGCTTTCCTGTCTCCATATAGACGATACTAAAGTAAACACTGAACCCAAAAGGAAACAACCACCTGTTTGAAAAAAAAAAAGATAAAGCATTCACAGTTACCGTCATTGCGAAGGATTGCCTTATTATCATCTGCTTCTTTAAAGCTATTTTAACAGCGAATTATGCAAACTTTGGCCTAAAAATTGAGCCTGGCTAGTTAAAATATAAATATTGCTTTTTGCATCCTCAAAATTCATAGTTGTTGTAAAAGAAGGCGAATGATAAATCTTTATGCTCAGGTGAATGATAAATCTTTATGCTCAGGCGAATGATACATCTTTATGCTCAGGCGAATGATAAATCTTTATGCTCAGGCGAATGATACATCTTTATGCTCAGGCGAATGATACATCTTTATGCTCAGGCGAATAATACATCTTTATGCTCAGGCGAATGATTCATTTTTATGCTCAGGCGAATGATACATCTTTATGCTCAGGCGAATGGTACATCTTTATGCTCAGGCGAATGATACATCTTTATGCTCAGGCGAATGATACATCTTTATGCTCAGGCGAATGATACATCTTCATGCTCAGGCGAATGATACATCTTTATGCTCATACGAAAAAATATCATCAATGAGATCTTTTGAAATGTCAAACTGTCATTTTCAACAAGAAATATCTCAATAAAAGTCATATTTTTTTTCTTTTACGGATATACTTTATTAAAGGTTGCGCATAGGCATAACTTTGCAAAAATGAACAACAACGAACATTATTTTCATTGCATTATTCAGTATCACAAACAGGGTGGTTTCTAAAATGGTAAAACGTCAGTTCTTTCAATTGCATATACACCAAATAATGAAGCAAACTTATTAGTTCAGTGTAGCAAAACGATTCTCTTTAATTAAATACTATATTCAATGCGATTAATCCGTAACATAAATAACATCATTTCTAATAGTGGAATAGAGTGTTCGATCAACAGCTAATTTTGCATTTTATGTTAAAGAATGCCTTCAACTCCCTTAGAGGATGGTGTTTAAATGTTTAAACTATGCATGCTTCATTAAGAAAACAAACAAATATGATGCATGTATTTTAATTGAATGTATGCAAGGAGGTATTAATTCCAAAAATGATTTGTCGCGATAAGCTTTTTATAACATATATGTTGCCCAATTTTGGGAAGCTTTCAAATGTCGCTCCTTTGCTTCTTAAATCTAAGTATGTAATTGTCTATGTCTTCAATGTCTTCTATTTTCGCATTCGCGTTTTAGTTCTTTCGATTTTGTTCTTGCCTTTAACAAAGGATCATTATTTGATGCTTTTCCCTAACCGGACACAACATTATAAAATTCTTACTGGTATGGTAATATATGTATACTTACCCGACAAATAGAAACAGTCATCATATGAACCACCGTTGTCTACAATAGCACCTTAAATAAAAACAAAAACATTTGATCTAGTGATGTAAGGTTTAAAAAAAAATCCGGCCAATTTAGTTTTACACGTCGTGAACATCCATCAAGGAAGTGAGGTTGGGTGTTCCGGAAGGGTAAGCACCTTCTGTCTAGCTAGCTACACCTGCCGTGTGCAGAGTCAAATTTAAGAATGAAAGGAACAAGAAACTATGGTATCTAATTAAAATATATCCAGTATAAGTTTGAATACGGCGACTCCATACTTATCAACAATAATATGATGACGGCCATAAAACTCATTTTTATCTATAATACAATTCAAAATATAAAAAACAAAGTAAAAATTAACTTATATAATTTTAAATCCTAAAATGAATTTAATTAAAATCGATTTTGGTTTAACAGAAACATGATTCAAAATTAGTCTATCAACTAATAGACATAATACCAAATGCTCAGCTTCTACCAATGCAGTTAATTGCCTTACTATGATTTTAACCTCATTGGTGGGAGACGCTAAAGTCTGAAAGCATTGGATTTCTCTACCTCCGAGACCCCTAAAGAACAAGTGTGTCAGGATTAATTAAGGACATGGCCCAGTCATGTGACCACAAGAATGCTTTAAAAACCATCATGTTATTCTCACCTGCGATAGGTGGTCCTATAATGTATCCAATCCCAGCTATAAAGTAGCCAAATCCTAGCCCCATGGATAGATTGGCAAGTCCAACCAGATCAACTATTAGGGGCGTCGTCAATGCTATAAGTCCTCCGCTGTAAATTCCAAATATAAAAGAGAAAATTGTCTGTCCAACGTAACTAGATGAGTAAAATGGAAAGAGTATTGCCACTAGTCCTGATATACCTAGAAACCCAACGTCTAGTAGAAGTGGGTCTAATCCGCTTGGTCCCTGAGTTATTCCTGTGAGAATTCTATTTATAGCACTACCTAGCCCAACAAAAGTTAAAA
Organism: Tegillarca granosa; assembly: GCA_029721355.1. NCBI lineage: Eukaryota > Metazoa > Mollusca > Bivalvia > Arcoida > Arcidae > Tegillarca > Tegillarca granosa. Next base: position 16,558,350 of record CM056602.1, on the reverse strand, counting down.
GTAGAGCGGCACTATGTGTACTAAACCCGTGATGTCTGGATATGTTTGGAAGGTGAAGGAGTATCGTTGAGTAAGGAATGTTCCATAAAAACGTGCCTATCAGGAAAAATGCGTAAGTTTTGTTTTTGAAGACATTGAAATTGTCTTTACTTATACAACAAAAAGAATTGGAAGAAGTGTCTTCATAATAATTTGGTTTCTTCTTCTTTGACTTTTTGTGTTCAATTTCTAATCCAGATGGCTTCATAAGAACTCCAAATAGTACTTGATGCATCGAAACGGCACCCATTAACAAGAACGAACCGTGAAGTCCGTATACATCAAGAAAAAACTGAACCAGAGGGCCGCTTACAAACATTCCAAATCCGGCACCAGCAACAGCTATACCTGCTGACATTCCACGGTATTTTTCAAACGAAAATCCAATAGCGCAGAGAGATGGTGTTTGGACACAGACTAAGACCAGTTCCTTAAAACAAATTTATAACCATGCATTATTAAAAAAATTAAACATACCTGTGAACGATAATTAGACTAAAATCTTGTTAACCTAGCAAAAACCGAAATATGTTACCAAATATTATCATGAAGATGATTTTCTATATATTACATTTTTGAACGACTATAAAATTGCTGATCAACCAAGGTCCAAATACAATGTTCCTTTAAAAATGCAAAACAATGTTTTTAATCCATAGAGCATTTTTCAGTGTCATGAAATATAAAGTGACTGTTCTTTAAAACTGCATTAAGTTTTTTAATTTTCTGAATTTTTTTGATTTTCTAAAAACTTATTTTAAAAAAAAAAAAAAAAAAAAAAAAAAAAAAAAAAAGATAACTTCTAAGCACGATCCATTAGATTCATTTTCTAAAATTTCATTTCTATAAGCTGTAAATAAACGGAATTCTCTAACAGGTTGGTCAATGTTTAACGATGATTATAATTTGCTTGGAGCATTCGCACGGATGTACGGAAAATCAAATGAATGAAGGTGAATCCTTACAAATTGTATTAACTTTCCGTCACTAATATACGAATGTATTCGAATTGATGATATGTATCCCTTACAAAGTCACAAATTACAAATTTAATGAAATTCTGTGTTTAATGTATCGTATTTCACCGTTTTGTAAGTTGTGTTTAAATTACTCGGTTTTTTTTATAACGTAATCATTTACTAAAATTATTCCTACAGGCTGCATCTCGCATGGAAATTATTGTTGTTGCTGTATTTATTCGAGCGTTTTTCGTTCAACCAAATGCGACATTATTCATTAGGAACATCATTAATTAGATCAGCACCATTTTTAATTTTTTTCCAAAGAAAACTTTATGCAGCTTTAAAAAAACAGAACATTTAATTTCAATTCACCATAGTTTAATATTCTCTTTAAATCACAGAACAGTAAACTCAGTAGAAATGTCATTATTAGCGCTGACTTACACATAGAATCAATTATTACTGTTACTGTCTTGTTTCGAACCTCACTCGGTTAGATCAGGGGTTCAAAATTCCCCAGGTCCGAGGTCTGGGACCTTTTTTATTTTACTTTTGGACCCATGGAATTTTTACTGTAAAAGTCCAATGGACCTGCCGGTTTTTTTTTTTTTTTTTTTTTTGTTTTTTTTTTTTTTGTTATGACAATTGTTAGAATACACTTTCTTTTTGTATTTAAAACAGTATCGCTTTGGTTTTTGTAAGTTGTATATGCTGTACTTGTTTAATCAGGGATAAACGAAGTTGATAAATATGAGTTTATTCGATTTTGAAACACATGGAGTTTCCATTGACGATATGGAATCTCCCAATCTTAATTTGGGGCCTTCCAAAGATAAAGGCAAAAAGTCCCGGACCCATCATAGTGAAATATAATTTTGACTCCTATCAGATGTTGTGCCGAAGTTCATTATTTTACTGCAAGTACTTTACTTAAATCCCCAATTGTAAAGATGACCGTCTAAAATAAGTTAGTTAATAAATTTTATTTTTCCTCATAAACATAATTCTTTAAGCATAATGTTTTTATATCAGTTTGTTTTAATGAGTGGAGTGGAGTAATGGTGTTTTACGCTCCGGTCAAGATTTTTTCACTTATTTCGAGGCGGTCAGTTCTGGGATGGTGGAGTAAACCGGAGTACCCGGAGTAAACCACCGACCTTCGGGAAGCGAACTGAGGTGGTGAGAGGCGCTGTGATCCGTAAGCGCGCGTTTTAGACTACTCGGCCACCGAGGCCCCCTTGTTTTAATGAGCGGAAGTCTGAACGTAATGACTTTCTTGTGTAACACCTTTTTTTGATAAATGCTTTAAAGCCGGGACGTCGGACACTTTAGCTTAAGAAAAATATTTATGAGTATAACTTTTTAATGTTTTAGGACTCTGAAAACAGGTTAAAAATAAACCCATTTAATAGCTAGGTTTAACATTTACAAATTTAAATTAAAAATTGTTTACTTAGGATCATTTCAGTATAAATTTTTAATAGTTAGGTTTTTAAACTAGCTTGTAGCTGGATTTTTTCTGAAAGACCGCCGGTGCTAACATAAATCATTTGAATTTGTTTGTTGCTGAAAAAAGAGAAGAAGAAAAGAAAACAAGAGCAGAAAAACACAAATTTAGTGTGTGTGTGTGTGTGTGTGTGTGTGTGTGTGTGTGTGTGTGTTGCCGAAAAGCACGATAGATGATTAACTTATACTCAGGGAGGACCTAACCGTCTTTCATTTTGCAATCAACTATAATATTAGAATCTAAAAGTGGTGATTTTTATTTGAAAACAATATGTAAAAAAATGTTTTTATCACATAGTGTACACAGCATTTAAGGCCTCGGATTTAAATTCATTTTAAAGCTTAAATGGCTAGAGGTTGTCTACTCATTTGACGTCATATATAAAGACACGTCAATTGCCTATACGAACGCCATGGTAACCTTAAATGAATGAGATTTTCTGGACTGCACGTTTTTATGTATGTACAATACACATACTATTTTTAATATAATTATTTATGACATCGATTTTCACGTGCCTGCCACTATACCGTACGTCAGAAGTAGTATCTTTATATTGTTTACAAAATAGCTACACGAAAATCCAAGGAAAGCCAGGATTCCTCCAGTCATGTGAGCCGTCCGGCAACTTCCCATGTTGATTAAGACACTGGCCAGAGGACCTAAAACAAAAAAGTAAAAATGTCGCTTATACATGTATTTTTTTCATTGTTTGAAACGGCAAAAATATTTTTAATGAATGCAATGTAAAGATATACGGAAGCCGATAGGTGACACCTACAAAAATATAAATGAAGTCGTGATTACGACTTACTATCTCGTAATTATGACTTAGTTATGTCGTAATTACGACTTAGTATCTCAGATATGTCGTAATAACGAGATAGTAAGTCGTAATTACGACATAATTTTTTATGTAGGTGGCGCTTGTCGGCTTCCGTAAAGATAAGCATAAAGATGAAATAAATGTTTTAATAAATAGTCAAGACGTCAAATAATAATATTTATTATTATTCAACTATTTTACCGTAAACCTGATAACATTTGATTGTATAAGCATTTTACTATATAATGAAACAAAGACCTGCCTCCTGTTTTTTCTTCTATTTTACCGTAAAACTGATGTTTTTATTGCATAAGCATTTTACTGGATAATAAAACCAGGACTTCCTTTCTGTTTCCAGCCATTTTACTGTAAACCTGAAAGTTTTTGATCATACAAGCATTTTACTGAAACTAAAAAGTCTTCCCAACTTGTTTTTTTAACTAATTTTACCGCTACAAAGGAAATATATGCATACATAAGCATTTCATTGAACAATTCACAAAAGAAACCTTTTTAGCTTTTTCATCATTTTTACCGTAAAACCGATAATATATGCATATTTTAGTATTTTTGTGAAAAAGAAACAATGAAACACCTGTTAAGCTGCTTTCTTGACTAACTTATCTCTACATTAATCTTCAGATAAAAGGTTTTTTTGTGGATTGTTTAATTCATTTTATGGTTTTCATAAAAAAAACATTTTTTAAGAAAATAATATATCATAGTTGTTTCTAATGTGCAATTAATTTTATTAAAAAGACTGCGTTCTAAAACTTGATATAAAATGCAGGTAAATCCAGCAAACTGTCTTTGTAATTAGGACAAAGTTCGCATGCGGTTAACTCGTTTACGTATTTATAGTGCACAACGTTTAAAGGATTAATTTACAAAACCTATCTTTTCATTAATTAAGAAAACAGACAAGCTAAAAAATCAAACTCTGACTCCCATTGGGCTCAATTTTTAAAAAAAATCAAATCAAATGCAGTAAACTAGTAACTCATGCAAAAGAAGCACACTACAAAAAACTTGGTGACAAATTACGTTATGGTAAATCAGATGACAAAAATTGGTGGAAAATTATTAAATTATTCATTTCTTCATATATTTTCATTAAGAAAATAGTATTTAACAGATTATATGCAGAACACATTAAAAATAATAAACTAAATTTTAAAAGTGCTGACAGTCATTTTACGGCTGGTTTTCACCTTGACTTGAATAAACATGAATTTATTTTTTATTTTACTAAACTAAATTTAATTTTTAAAAACACAAAGTAAATATTCAAAGTAAGATAATTTTAAGTGCTTAAATAAAATCGTCTTAAATGTCATATAAGATAACACGCAATGTTTTATAATCCAATTTAAACTTGACACGAGACTCTACTCTAAAAAAGGGGAGAGGGGGCTCGGTGGCCGAGCGGTCTAAAGCGCGCTTAAGGATCACAGTGTCTCTCATCGCCTGGATCCGAATCCCACTCGGGACAGATCCTAGTGTGAGAAAGTTTGTCAGTTCTCTTGCCGAAGGTGGGTGGTTTTCTCCGGGCACTACGGTTTTCTCCACCATTCCAGAACTGACCGCCTCGAAATAAGTGAAAGATTCTTGACTTGGGCGTAAAGCACCATTACTCCACTCAACTACTCTAAAAAGGAAACTGTTGCTGCTTTGAAAGATGTACATGCCGAAAATATCGGCGGTTCCACCGAAAGTGATTATCTTGGCGACGCATTACGTCATTAGTGCAAAACAATCCGCAATTTACCTTTCTTTACAACATGTAAAATAACCATAGCGGCAACTTTTTACTTATGCAGAAAAATTCCATGGTAACTGTGGATGCGCATATCAATTTTTTCTTTACGACTAAGACCGTCGAATAAGTGAAAGATACCAATCTTTTTCAACTTAACTTTACGGGATTTCCTATGAAAGTTTTACATAATTAATTGTTACAAGCACGTTGAATCTGACAGTATTATAAAGATTTCAGTCTCTTAATTCAAGTTTATTTGATATTTAATAAAAGTTTACATAATTCATCCTCACAAACACATTGACTCTATCAGATTCTGGCGGGAAAAAATTGATTTTTTCGGTAATTATTATTATTGTAACATGTTTATTATTATTATTATTATTATTATTATTATTATTATTATTATTATTACTTTATTATTAATTGATGATGATGATGATGATTATTATTATTATCATCATTATAATAATAATAATAATAATAATATAATAATAATTATTATTATTATTATTATTATTATTATTATTATTATTATTATTATTATTATTATTATTATTATTTACATGTACTTGGAAAATTCTATATCAGAAAAGAACTCATGCTTACGCTATAACTACATACTCAGTATAGATATTGCACTTGTGAATACGGATCCAATAAACGAAGTGAAAGCTACATCTTCACCAAAATGTTGTAACAACGCCACGTGGAGTACCCCTGCTCCGTAACAGAACGTGCCATTCAGAAGACTTGAACCAAAGGCGGCGAACGCAACGACCCAGGCCCAGTTTTTATCCACATCTGCATGCTTATTCATCTTATTCTCTTAGGCTATCATATTAACTAGAAAATAATATATATATATTTTCAAAAAAAAAAAAAAAAAAAAAAAAAAAAAAAAAAAAAAAAAAAAAAAAAAAAAAAAAAAAAGCTATATATCATTATGCATTAAGTACTTTAATGTGAAAAAAAAATGCATGTAACAGATTTTCAACTGCTTGTGTTACAGTCAGTGAATCGAGTACATTGTATTTTTTACACGTTTAAAATTATTTCATACATGTATTTGATTTAACTTGATATCTTATTCTTAGTTGGTAGAGTGCTCGCTCCGTAAGTGGAAGGCCGTGGGTTCGAACCCCGACCGGGTCTGACCCAAGACTTGAAAGTGGGTAGTGACTGTTCTTTCGCCAAGCACTCGGCAATAAAAAATGAAAGTCACGGTTCTCTCGGATGGGAACTTAAAATAAACGACGTCCCGTGTCATGGCAGGCATGGCACGATAAAAAAAAACCTTGCTGTATAATGCCATTAGCGCAACGCACATGCAAAATTTCTTCACTTTCGCCTATAGCTGGCGACGTCTCGATATTAGTGAAATATTCTTGACTGGGACGTTAAACACCATTAATAAACTCAACTCAACTTAGTTCAAATATACAGTAACGAAGTTGATGTCTTTATTTCATTCTCTAAATCAACCGCCTTGGTAGCTCAGTAGTAAAGCGTCAGTTTGTAGGGCGACCGGGTCATACTTACATATTAGACTAAATAAGTTGACATACTGCTTCCTGGTCTGACGCATGGCATTAAGGGAAGGGACAGAATATCGACTGTTTTACTGATTCCAAGGATAATGTGACTGTTGGTATTATTGTCTGAAGCATAGTGACTCAATGAGCTAGCATCTTAAAAAAAGTCGTCCTGGATGTGCGCTAGCACACGGCAAACCATATAAACATTTAAGCATCTCAAGCATACGCAAACTTGTTCTTAGATTAATCCTTAGAGATTAATAAATTATATAAAACTTGATTTGTTAGACAATTTTGAGCCATTTTACGAAGTTTTTGAAATTAAACGCAAAAACGCGTAACCCATTTTTCGACCGAATTTCATGAAATGAACAAACTATAGGTTTAAGACCCTAATAAAGCCAAATACTACATCAGATTTTTTCTCCTTTCATTGCCTTCGGAGAAGAAGATTCTTAAAGATTTTTGCAGCCCTAGGTCACCATGACCAAGTTTTGGTAGCCATTGCAACGCCACGAATACACCTGAATTGCAGCAGCCCAGACATGCTTCTGACCAAGTCTCATTAAAATCTGTCCAGTACTTTCGGAGAAATCGAAAATGTGTGTTAACGACGTACTCACGCACGTACACACACACGCACAAACACACGCTGCGCAATGCCATAAGCTCACATGACCTTTGGTCAGGTGAGCTAAAAACTCTGTCTAGTGGTAATAAACTATTTTTTGCTTTTGTTGATTTCAGCAAGGCATTTGATATGCTACTTCAGTCCATGTTAAAATGTGTGTAAAATATAATAATACATACAGTGATTTTTTTGAGTCAATGTCAGGTGTTAAGCAAGGTGAACCTTCGTCACTTAGTTTATTTTTCTTTTATATAAATGAGTTGGTTGATTGCTTGGCTCCATATAATATACAAAATATTACATATGACAATTTAGTTTTATACTCTTTATTGTATGCTGATGATGTTGCTTTTTTTATATATCTGAGTCTTCTTTACAACATATACTAAATTGTTTAGAGGTATTTTCACAAAATAATTAAATGAAATTTAACAGTGATAAAACAAAAGCTGTTATTTTTCAAAAAAGAAAGTTGGAGAATAATAAATTTAATTTTTTATATGGTAATACACATTTAGATATAGCACCTTCTTACATCTACCTCGGTGTTGAATTGTTTTACAATGGTAGACTTAAGGTTCCAATTAACAGAATAGCTGGCAATGGTCTTAAAGCCTTATGCAATTTGTACAGCATATTTTCAGATGTATTATTGCCTATTGACCAGAAGTGTATGTTATTTGACTCTTTAATAAAACGTGTTTTGTCATATAGTTGTGAAGTTTTGGGATTTTATAATGTTGATAAACCTGAACAAATGCATTTAAAGTTTTGTAAAAATATTTTGAAGGTTAAGAAAAGCAGTATATCTGCTGCTGTGTATGGTGAATTAGGCAGAATGCCATTGAAATACATTTTTTTTGAAAGTATGTTTAAGTATTGGTGTAGAATAATTAGAAATAATGAGTGGAGGAGGAGTTAAGTAATGGTGTTTACGCCCCAGTCAAGAATCTTTCACTTATTTCGAGGCGGTCAATTCTTGGATGGTGGAGGAAACCGGAGTGCCCGAAGAAAACCACCGACCTTCGGCAAGCGAACTGACAAACTTTCTCACACTAGGATCTGTCCCGAGTGGGATTCGAACCCAGGCGGTAAGAGGCACTGTGATCCGTAAGCGCGCGCTTTAGACCACTCGGCCACCGAGGCCCCTTAGAAAAATGACATATCAGGTTTATCAGATGTAAAAAAGGACGTTGATTGTTACATTACTTAGAGTGGTTTTAATTGTGCTTATAATGTAAAAGCTATGTTATCAAAATTAGGTTTAAGTTATATGTGGAACAGGATTATATTTTGCCTGATATCAGTGTTATACATCATAGATAGCTTAATCAATTTTTGCAATACTGGTACTCAGTAATTGGTAATAGTTCTAAACTAGTATTATATAAAAGTTTTAAAACTGATTTTACATTTGAAGATTATTTAAACAATATAGATGATATGAGGTTACGAATTACATTGACGAATTTTAGAATAAGCTCACACAAATTATTTATTGAAACTGGTAGATTTTACAGTACTTAAAGAGAGGATAGATTTTGTAAATGTTGCAACATGTATGTTTTGGAAGATGAATATCATTTTTTACTTGTTTGTCCAGCATGTAGGGATTTAAGATTAAAAGGTTTTCAAGAAATATTTTTGTCACTGGCCAAATATTTATAATTCATTCAATTGTTAAATTCCAAAAAATGTCTCAACTCAGATTGAAGTTGCAAATTTATTTTTATGCTATGTCACATAGGGAACATATTACAAAATGCAGTTGGTAGAGTGCTCGCTCCGTAAGTGGAAGGTCGTGGGTTCGAATCCCGGCCGGGTCTGACCCAAGACTTCAAAGTGGGTAGTGACTGTTCTTTCGCCAAGCACTCGGCATTACGAAATGAAAGTCACGGTTCTTTCGGATGGAAACTTAAAATAAACGAAGTCTCGTGTCATGGCAGGCGTGGCACGATAAAGAACCCTGCTGTATAATGCCATCAGCACAACACACAGGCAAAATTTCTACACTTTCGCCTTTAGCTGGCGACGTCTCGATATAAGTGAAATATTCTTGACTGGGACGTTAAACACCATTACTCACTCACCCACTCACATATTATAAAATGTTTAGTTTTTAGTGCTATCTGTCTGTTCCTCCATAAAAACAAAAATTCAAAATAATAGAATGTAATAATCTGTAGCCATATTGTATCATTTGTATTTATTTTTGTACTTGCTATAAGTTTTGTAAACTTGATGCAATAAAGTTTTGTTGTATTTATAAATTCTAACAATGCATAATTGAAAACAAGCAAAAAAAGTAAGGTTTAAAATTAGGCTGATATGAGTCGACATTTTAAAACGTACCTAGATAGAGGCGTCGCTTATGCTTTTCTTTCTATTCAAAAATTCAATGGCGTTTCACATTCTGTTTACATGAAATACTTACTACGAATGAAGCAGGTAAAACGACCGTTTCACAGATGTACAGACATGTGCATGGCCACAGGCAAGATAATAACATATTACAAAACGAAAATGCAGAAATTTATATGTTTTTGTTCAGTTATGACATAATTTTAACGACCCAATGTATGACAGCAACAAATAAATTAATGTGCTTAGCCTTCGATGAAATATGCATTTTTCTTTCTTTTTTTTACATTCATATTACCATAATTTTGCGAAAAACCATTTATATTTAGTTTTTGTTTCTTTGATAAAATGACGTTAGAAAATTTTACGAGATCTAAATAAGATTTAAGTTTTACTGCACTTTTTTTCTCAGAAACCCTAATTTGAATATTACAGGTAAATAAATTCGAAATAGTTTTAAATTTTATAAAGAAAAAAATATAGTCAAATTGTTTCTCAGAAAATTCCTAATCGTGCAAAAGGTTAAAATGTTTTGTTGTTATTATTATTATTATTATTATTATTATTTTATTATTATTACGGTAAGGGGTTTTACGTACCAGTCAAAAATATTTCACTTATATCGAGACGACACCAGCTATAGGTGAAGTGGCAGAAATGTTGATCTTTGCAGTGCGCTTAGGGCAATGTGGAGGGAGAGCTCTTTGGCGTGCCACGCCTGTCGTGTCACGCGGGATCGGTTTTTGAGTTGAGTTGAGTAATGGTGTGTAACGTCCCAGTCAAGAATATTTCACTTATATCGAGACGTCGCCAGCTATAAACGAAAGTGCAGAAATTTTGCCTGTGCGTTGCGCTGATGGCATTATACAGCAGGGTTCCTTATCGTGCCATCCCTACCATGACACGGGACCTCGTTTATTTTAAGTTCCCATCCGAAAGAACCGTGACTTTCATTTCGTAATGCCGAGTGCTTGGCGAAAGAACAGACACTACCTATTTTCAAGTCTTGTTAAGACCCGGCCGGGGTTCGAACCCCGATCTCCAACATACAAAGCGAGCACTCTACTAACCGAGCTGCCGTAGTAGTAAATAAAAAAATTCGAAATAAATCTGTTCTAGGAAATTTTTTAATTAAATTATTTTTTTACAAAATTAAATGAATTATTTAGAATAACTCATTCCTCAGAACGTTAGCGTGCGGATCAGCGTCTCTCATCGCCTAGGTTCAAATCCCATCTGGGACAGATCCTAATGTGAGAAAGCTTGTCAGTTCACTTGCCAAAGGTAGGTGGTTTTCTCCGGGCACTCCGGTTTCCTCCACCATTCCAGAACTGACCGCTTCGACATGAAGTGACAGAGTAAATCACTATTACTCCTCTCCAATCTCCTCAAACCGTTAACGAAAACAAACAAAACTCAACGAGTTCAATCAATAACCAACAAGAATTAGGTATTTCAATGGAATCAATGTGTGTATGGCTATAGAACATTCTGCCTCTGATTGGCGAACCTTTTTTTACACTCGGAATTTTCAACATGCATTTATCACATATTTGAAAATATTTAAAAATCATACTTTAAGTAATCAAGCTTCGATCAGCTGTTGCCTTGTCCCTGTAGTGACCAAAAACTCGTTAATGTAATCCAATTTTTTTCCTTTCGTGCAGTAAGTCTAGTTATATTGCATTCATATTCCTTACAAAGTGCAGAATTTTGATTTTTTACAAAAAGGAATATTCAAAATTTTTTACATGAGCCATGTTTTGTGTATACATGTATTTCTTTTTGTAAAATTTAAAAATTCTGCACATGACAGTCACATGGAAGAGATCAAAACATTGATAGTAGAAAAAAAATCACCTTTTAAATTTTGTCTCCTTGGAATGGAGTGGAACAATGGTGTTTTCCACCCAAGTCAAGAATCTTTCACTTATTTCGAGGCGGTCAGTTCTGGAATGGTGGAGGAAACCGGAGTGCCCGGGAAAACCCCACAGACCTTCGGCAAGCGAACTTTAGACCACTTGGCCAACGAGGCCTCCTGTCTTTTGGAAATTTGTTTTCGCGTTTTCAATTCAACAAAAGCAATGTACACAAAGCAGTATAATTTTTCTATATTACTTACCAAGTATTACCTTCATATAGCTGTTAAATATAGAACAATGTAGACCGTGTCTTTTATATTTTGTTTAATTAGCATCAGAGCGAAACGGAGTTCAACCACATAATGTGTGCATTTAGTGGATTGAAATAGATTATTTAAATGCTCATATAGTCTGTATTAATTTGGACTTCGAGACTAAAAAAAGTCAATGTCAGCGGTTTTTTTTACAATGTCAATACAGTTTTAAATTTTAATGATCACGATCTTTAGCCAGTTTTTAAAGGCTTGATTGGTTTAGCCTATTCATAATTTTAGACACTTTAATTTAAAGGGAAAATGTTGTTTACGTTTCACAATTTGACATTTAAAATAAATTACGGAACTAGCACCTAAACCAACTCTCTCTCTCTCTCTCTCTCTCTCTCTCTCTCTCTCTCTCTCTCTCTCTCTCTCTCACACACACACACACACACACACACACACACACACACACACACACACACAACCTTTTTCATTTGTTTTTAATCCATTATTAACTAATGACTTAAAGGCAGATATGCACTGTGTATAAATTCTTTCTAACCAAGCCAAGATTCTCTTATCCATATCAAGGCGGTCAGTTTAGGGATGGCCAAAGAAACCAGAGTGTCCGATTTAAAAAAAAGCGAACTTACACATCTTTTTGTCTTTAAGCATTTGATTGGATGAATAATGATTTTCGATCCAGTCTGTCAAGGAACCTTTCACTTATATCGAGGTGGTCAGTTCAGGGATGTTGGAGGAAACCAGGGTACCAAGAGAAAATCAGACACATTAGGCAATCCAACTTCCAAACACTAGGATCTTATTTGATCAATAATTGTCCTTTAATATAAAACTAGAGTGTTTATGATTTTATATATATATATATATATATATATATATATATATATATACTTCACATAACCAACAGGTGCTCGATCTTGTAAATGGATTATATTTTAATGACAACATATGGTTCATTAAAAATTTTTATAAACTATTATTATTAGCGGAAAAACGATTAAATAAATAATGTCGTACAAACCTGTGTATGCTGAAAACTTCCTATATCGTAGTTAAAGATTGTCATTACGCCACAGAACGTACATGGTAACTAATTATTGATTCCAGTCTGATGAAACAAGAATGGTATTGATCTGAAAGTCACGTGATACAAACACGAATACATACATATAAGCATATATACAAATAATGTAATTTACATAGCGTTACTTATTACGTAATATCGACGATTTCATTAGGGACGTCGTCAATGAATAAAAATAATTTATATAAAAAGGTTAGTTTTCTGACCTTTACAATGGATAACAAATAAATAGTTAAACATTGGGCTTTGTACTGTTGATTAACGACATGTCAGCAATTTTTCAGTTATTCCAGACGACAGCAAGGTTGTTTAATCTCTAAGGATTAATCTTATCTAGAACAAGTTCGTGTATGCATGATATGTACAAATGTGTTTTATGGTCTGATTTGTAATACTTTGAAATCATTCATTTTCGTGGTGTTCCAATTTTCGTGTTTTCGTGGACATCATGACCCACGAATTTACATGTCAACTAATATATTTGCAAATGTCTGAATATGGATAAATTTACCCCTCGAAGCGTGATTACAAACTCACTGCCTTCATTCATTATAACATTGATTTGGATTGCTTTAAATATACATAATTAACATAATTTCTATTGACACAATTGACTTTATTACCTGATTTATACTCAACCTGGAGATAAATCGCGAGGTTACAAGTGGGGAAAATGGTTTTCCAAACATCACTGGAAGTGACATTCAAAACAAGAAGTTTACAGGTGCTTAAGCCACGAATTCATCATCCCACGAAATGGTATTTTTTTCTGACATCAACGAAATTGGAGCCTACGAATTTAAATGTATTCACAATATCGGGCACACCCAAGGCGGCATGTTGTTAAGATCCTAGTTTCAGGGCAAAGCAGTATGCTGCAGACCCGACGACCCCTCCACTTCATTATCCTAAAAACAAGTAAAACAGTCTATTCTCTACCCTCCTAAGGCCGAGCGCCAGCGAGACAGAAGTATTTCAGCTTTCCAAGAGTAGTATGGTATCCGCGGAATCCTACCCTGTTAAGTTGTTCCAATCTCATTTTGCATGAGGTCAGAGGTCAAATGGTCACGGAAAGTGACGTCACGGAGAGAGGGGACTGTCCCGGAAGTGGGGATACCGGAAGTGAATCCCTAGGTTTAGTATTAGCTTGGAAATCCCGGAGCAAAGTAGGGTACCCCCTCATACAAGGGAATCCTCCAAGGGTCGGAAAGGCGAAATCGCGCGCCGGGACTCGAACCCTCGTCCGAAGGTGGCCGTGTGATATACCGTCGTGTCCGGCTCGAATAAAGGAATGCAAAATTGCATATGGTTAAGAGATCAGATTTCTCTATCAAGAGTCATCTCCCTTGAAGCGAAATTTACGTTTCCGGACCCAAAGCGTAAACCACTTGGCCATATTACAGATTAATAGCATAAAACGATAGAACTCGATCGTCCTGGATACTTCGTTAGTGGGCATTCGTCCAACAATAAAGATTTGACGATTCGAAGACGTTATTGAAAATGTCCCATTGACTTAACACGGAGACCGTTCGGGTTCGATTCGGAGCAAACTGCTTCGTCTAATACCATACAGATCATATCAATATACGCGTTTGGTCAAGACGAATACGCAGACACCTCGATCGTAAAGATCAGTTGAGAAACAAGAAAGTTATAACGAAATACATTTCTCTATGGGAAACCCCGTGTTAAAATTTCTCCATAGACTTATATAGGGAAATTGACAAATAGCCTAAACGCACTTACCACTCGACCTCTAGTAAAACTGAATACATATTCGGTACATATTTCGTCGAAATCCATACAGAATTCGAAATAAGGGAGATATGAGTGTTTGAAGTTGGAAATTTTACGCCTTTGTTTACGAAAATTTGAAATTGAAATGCTGCAATCTGATTGGTCGACAGCCTTTATGCCCATAATTTCTTTATCATTGCACTTGGAGGGACGAGGGAGGTTTTGTTTGACTCGGACTCAAACGGACGAGCATCATACGTTGATGATAAAATCCAAACTAGAAAAACGGAAACGGACCGGATATAACCCGGAATGCGTTTGCTCCTCCTGCCAGCGCTCCATTGGTCCCATGGACAATGAGTTTACTTCATTCGAAAGTACTCTTCGAAACCAAATTTGAAATTGGGTCATGTTAAAAGCAACCAAGGGCGGATAACTCAAAATGAAAAAATAATTTACAGATTGTCGCCGCCGCCGCCCCCACCTTTCCTAATACATACTT
>CM056602.1:16463429-16543155 GCA_029721355.1 Tegillarca granosa | reverse complement strand
AAGTATTTAGGGCAAGTTTAATAATGGACTCCGAGAACCGCTTCGAACAAGAGTTGTAGGAAGAGAAAATGCACCAAAACCAAACCACTACCAGTTCTTGTGACGCGATCATAATCATAAGGAAACCTTTATGTTTATACTTCTTTAAAAGTGTCAAATAAACCAGTGTATTTCGAAAACGAGGCTCTTGATTGTTGATTGGTTGAATTGTTTACGTAACATCAGCAATTTTTCAGCTAAACACGGTGAGAGCAAGACTAATCTCTTAGGATTAATCCAGGAACAAGTTTGTGTGTGCTTGTGGTGTGCAAATGTGTATTTAATGGTCTGCTTTGTACTACAGCGGAGCGATGTTCTGCTAAGGTGCTGGCTCACCGAGTTAGTATGTCTTAGAAAAGCACATCACCCCCTCGCTTACATTATCCTGACATCGTGTGAATCAGTCGACACTCTGTTTTTCAAATGCTTGGCCCCGCCCGGGCATTGAATCAGGGTGCAGATCATTACCAAACCTTTTGTAACTAGAAGCAACATACATGTAACAAATTAAAAGACAAACTCAATAAACAAAACAAAGCAGCCAAGGTGATTTAGAATGTTCTATTTATTATTATACAAACTTATTTCTTATGTTACAGATAGTGAAATTATTAAAAGATACACTGTAACTACACAGATTATTTATCCATCCATACTGATCTATCCAATGATGGAAGACACGAAAAAAATCTAAAATTGCATTACCTCCCTTTGTTTGTTGTCGTTTTGATTGGAACAATAAACGTTGATAATTTTTTAACTGTTATTTTTGACACAACATATATAATAATGGCTTCCATATTTTATATTTTAAAAAATTCTAACGTTGGATAAAAACATATTCAATAATGGTGTCCACATTTGAAATAATTTTAAATCCTTATTCAACATTTGGAAATTGTCATTGTTCTGTCAACTCATTTCCTAATTTTCAATAATTTTAATTGTCTTAACTAGTATATTATTTTACAGTGCTGAAATTATATAACAATATAAAACACATGCTTTTTAGCCCAATTAAAAACTCCAGTTATACAGAACGGATAAAAAACTTAACTTTTTGTACAATAATAAACAATGGTGTTGTTACAGCAAACAGATAAATATTGCAAAGCAGGAATTTTCAGTATGTGTTTAACCATTTGTGCTAAATTATTCAATATTGGATAACGTGTATGATAGTGTGTAAATTTATGTGGCGAAAATAGGTAGGTTCCTTTAGTATTCATTATTTCAATCCTCCTTTGTTTCAGGCATTATGATTGGTCAATTTCTTTTTCTTTGTCATTTGCATGAAAGAAATTACTTTTGACGCCATCTTGGTAGGGGAGATAAACATACATGTACATATTTGAATTTCTGCGTCACAGTGATACTCGTTAAGTTTTAAAATTATGAAATAACTTTTTTCGTTATCATTTAATATTAACCAAAATGTAATACTGCTTTACTTTTCGTTTGAAACACTGATATTTTTTTAAAAAAAATTTTCATCGCAAAAAGAATAATAATTTTATTTTTATATCACGTGAACGCTACGAAAGTGTATTGAAATATTTTACATTATGTTTTACACGACACAATTTAAACACCTTCATTAACTTTGTTACATATCATTGATCATGAATGTTAAAACAAGAAATTAAAGAATAAAATTTATACAACGTTTTGAGTTGAGTAGAGTAATGGTGTTTAACGTCCCAGTCAAGAATATTTCACTTATATCGAAACGTCGCCATATATATAGGCGAAAGTGCAGAATTTTGCCTGTGCGTTGTGCTGATGGCATTATACAGCAGGGTTCTTTATCGTGCCATGCCTGCCTGACACGGGACCTCGTTTATTTTAAGTTGGCGAAAGAAAAGTCACTACCCACTTTCAAGTCTTGGGTCAGACCCGGCCGGGGTTCGAACCCACGACCTTCCACTTACGGAGCGAGCACTCTACCAACTGAGCTATCGTAGTGGTTTATACAACGTTTTAAAAACTGGTTAAATTTTACGTCTGATAAGGTAACAAAACTGAATTGATGAAATCATGATTATTTATCTGACTACAGTAAATTTAATAACATTACGAAACATCAAAACAAATTCCCCCTCCAAAAAACTCAACACTTTTCCTCTTTACATCAAAACTCAGAGTTCTTATTTTAGTTTCACAAAATTGATAGTGGACACTTTAAACTTAGTAAATATGAGCTCCGAATTGTGGAAAAACAGCGTTGATTGCTCTTTGCTCATCCCTAATGTTAAAAAGAAAAACGTTTTTAACTAACAAAAAAACTTGTTTAATTTTTAAGTGCCGTATGTACACATTTCGGAAATTCATTCCTCATCAGTGACACTGACTAGGGGCCGAAAAAGTTTATAGATAAAAAAAGATAAACAAAACATATAAAAATTAATGAATACAAAGTTACATAATTTTATATGAATCCAATTCCAGCTAAGGAAAGCTTTGCATGTGGGACCAAACCTTAGTTTTAATAAATTACAAAAATTAAGACGGCTAAAATTTTTGCTGATATAAAGAATAGACAAACGCGTAACAGCCAGGTTTTCCTCTGGCCAAATTATTAAGCTGAAGCAAATTGAGCTATATACAACTAAGTTCTTGTGAAACCACACTTTTCATATAGAAAACGGATTTATGTTCATGCAGTAAAATGATACTGTAAAATTAGATTATTGGCGACAGTGTTACAACTGAAAAATTTCCCGCTTTTGTGAATGCTATTGTCGAAATAAAGTCTTCCGATTACGACAACATTTAATATTTTACTTTTTTCTTCACAAATAGAAAATCGATGTTGTATTACAATTAAAATTTTGATTATGCGCTCTTCTTTTTAAAATCAAATTTTTTTCCGGTTTCAGTGATAATTGTTTATATAAAACATTCTCCTTCCGGGACCGTCGACAGAACAAGTACTCTCGAAAACGAATAGTTTGTGTCACAAATTGCAGTTCTTTCATATGAACAAAATGCATTTGAATCTTTTTGCCAACAAAAATGCTCGTAAAATGATATCGTCAAAAATAAGATGAAACAACCTTGCTAAATGCGTTTGATATATATTTTTATAACTTCATCCCTTAATTTCTCGCAATTACATTAGGATATAACACTCAAAACCCCTTGAAATATTATTTTGAGGTGTCCAGATCATCCCAGGCCAGCAACATACTTTGTTTTCCGTATGTCACCTCGAACGCTGTTCCTTTCACTTCCCTCGTTTGCTTTACAATTCAGACAGTTTCCTACTTAGAAAAAAGTGCTATATATATGTTAAACTTCCCAAAGGGACTTGCGTAAAATATGTCATATCATAAAATGTATCCACACTTAGTTGCCGTTCGGAATAAAATTGATGTTGTTCATCCTTTCTATAAATAAATGTTGTAAACACTATAAATAACTCAGACTGTTAAAAATAAAAAAATGTTTGCATACAGACTGGAATTTTTATCTACGGAAGCTAATTAATGTCCATTTCTGTCTCCAAGTAACTGGATGTATTTAACAAGTTCTGTCACAACGTCATTGCATTATACGCTTCACCACAAAGTTTAATGGAAACAACTTCCCACTTTCCAACTATTCTATTCTTCTTCTACATTTGTATCATATCGTAAAAAAGTCCTACGACTCTATTTGCATTCTTTACTCTCCATTTTAAGTGTTTGGCGGCTCTTCAAAAACTTCATTATCTACTTGTCTAACTCGATACTCCGCCAAGACATAAAACATAATTGAAACTACTAGCAATATCATTAAAGTATAGAGTTTAGCTGACACACATAAGTATGTTTCACAAAGAAATGAAATCATTAATCCCAGACTTTGTAACATCCTGTAATTTGCAAACGCTATGTCAGCTTCTTCTAAACACGTAATGCAGATCAGTGCTAAAAATAAACACAGAATAAAAGTTATTTTTATACATACTGTCATGTTAAGAATTTTGTAATTTTTATAAAAAAGAATGTGTAAAATTCTGCACATGACTTTCCAAATTCAATATTGTACACATAACAATGCAATATAAATTTCTTTATTGTCATGCGGAAATATTGAGTGGAGTCGAGTAATGGTGTTTTACGCCCTAGTCAGGATTTGTTCACTTATTTTGAGGCGGTCAGTTTTGGGATGATGGAGGAAACCGGAGTGCCCGGAGAAAACCACCGACTTTCGGCAAGCGAACTGACAAACTTTCTCACACTAGGATCTGTCCCGAGTTGGATTCGAACTAAGGCGGTGAGAGGCGCTGTGATCCGTAAGTGCGCGCTTTAGACCACTCGGCCACGGAAAATATTGAACTTTTGATTAAAGAAATTTAAAATCTGCACATGACTCCCAAAATTCAAAATACTAAATTTTGACATTTAACATGAAAATAAAATCTTTGAACTGTGAAGTTATGACCTCGGAACCTTTATCAATATTTTTTAAACTCCTGCACATGACTATCAAAATTTCAAATTTTAATATATGTATGATAGTGTAAAGGAACTTCTTGTCATATGAAGTATTTGGAACTTTTGCAAAAACATATTTTAATAATTCTGCATATGACAACAACTATTTAAAATTTTCACAGAACTGCAATCCAACTTAAATTAGATGAGTAAGTTCTTCAAATGAAACACTTTTTTCCAACTAAAAGGAAAGTGAAAACATAGTGCAACAAAATATAACAATAAAAGTACGTCTTAAAAATACAAACATACACTTCTAATTGTCTCGACGTTGACCATAATGGCTATATATATATATATATATATATAATATATATATATTGACGTACCGACAGTAGTTATGCATACTGATTATGACATATGACATATTGGATTCAAAATTTTTCAAATATTTTTAAATATCAATTTCCAATAATGAATGAACAGTTACCCCAAAAATTTAAACAAAGAAAACTTCTTGATGTAAGAGGATGTATTGTGGATAATGTAATGAAACAAGCTTCCTTTGCCTAACTTATCCACAATTGCGGGGCCACGTGTTTTATTACAACGCGCATCATTTTGCCTAAATTAAGAATTTACATTGTAATATTTTAACTTTTTAAAATAGTAAACTTACTGTTACACTGTGTTTGCCAAACTGCATCACACATACCCCATGCAGCAGATAAAAAGAAATAAATAACTAGATTTTTCTTCGGAATCCAGATAAGGAAACCAATCATTAGCCCCATATGGAGTATTCCACCAATCCCAAACACCACTTCGCGCTGAACGTGCTTTGCGCATACGGCAACCAGGACCGCACTGACGACACTTGCCAACCCCATGACTATCATCGAATAACCCACATACTCTACACCAAGAGAACACGTGACGTATGCCTGAAATAAATTGAAATAATCATGGATAGAGATATGATTTGTGTGAAGTCTGCATTTAAAGGGCCGAGGAAAGGGACAAAAGATAAAAATAGAATGCACCTTTGTACAAACCAAAATATGAAAATATAGTACATGTACTTAGCTATTGCTGTTTTAGAACGAGGCATTTACTTTCAATTAAAAAATTAAAATCTTTTTCGTCAGAAGCCTGACCTGCAAAATAGATATTTGAATCACAAGATTGTTAAATCGCATAAAGATGTCCATTTCTATGAGTATGATATTCAGATTGATTGACATGTGTCAATAGGACATATCATTCACTTTTTTAAAAGGATGTGTTTTGGAATATTATTTTTTGATTAGCAATTCTTTAATCACGACGTCTCTATAGATAAGAAATCCTACGCTAATAAGACCCCTAAAAGTTAACAGTTAGCATGCCGAAAGAAGGTTTTTTTTCTCGAACCCCGATTTTACTACCCCTAAACTGATTGCCTTGATTTATATAAAAGTTTCTTGTCTTTGGCGTTAAACTTCACTCCATTCCATTTAAGTCTGTACCAAGACACGCAGAAGCACCGAGACCAAACATCTTGTAAATTTGAAAATTTGATGACGTGCACTCACTGATAAAAGTGATAGCACCTCACTGAATAAGTGATATCACCTCAATGAAAAAGTAAGTGATATCACTGAGTTGGAGAAATTTTATCAAAATGTACTGATCAAATTATAAATTGTCAGATCATAATTTCACAGTGAAAAGATTTATGTGTCAATAACTTGGATTAAAATTTTTTATCACAATTCACATAAAAAAAAAAACTGAATAAAGATTGATATGCTTTATACGAACACAACTTCTATTTCTTAAAAACTGTGATCAAGGTTCATTGAATTTGACATATTACCATTCCAATCAAACTAGATTTAGGTTAAAAAAAATAACAATTCATTGTTTTCGCTTAATCGATTTGACAAATTTTTAGAAATGATTACCGATATGATACAACAAAAGACACACAAGGGTACAATTTACAAAATTTTCACATTTAAAATTCCATAAATTTTGAGAAGCTAACGAAGTTTTAAGCAATATTTATTTGTAATGTTTCAAGCGTAAAAAACGTTTGTTTTAGATTTATTTTTATAAATTATCACTTTTCATTCCTGTTGGCGTTTACTATTACTGTCATTATAATTATTATTATCATCATCATCATCATTATTATTTTATAGATTATTATTATTATTATTATTATTATTATTATTATTATTATTATTATTATTATTATCAACGTCATCATTATAATCAACATCATTGTTATTATTATTATTATTATTATTTTATTTTTATCATCATCTTCATTATCCATATAATTATTTTGCTGGGCTTTGGAGATTTGTTGATCGTCCTTGAAATGTAAAAACATAATCTCTTTTGTCCTTTATTCCGTCTTGTAAATCATCAAATATACCATAGCGACAAATGGTGTTTTACATTCCGGTCAATTTTTCCACTTTTATAAAGATAGTCAGGTCTAAGATGGTGGAGCAATAAGAAATTCCAAAGAAAACCACCGGACTTCGACAAGAGAACTAATGAACGCTATTTTTCTCTCACTAAGAACTGCT
Source organism: Tegillarca granosa (assembly GCA_029721355.1). Classification (NCBI taxonomy): domain Eukaryota; kingdom Metazoa; phylum Mollusca; class Bivalvia; order Arcoida; family Arcidae; genus Tegillarca; species Tegillarca granosa. Next base: position 16,536,113 of record CM056602.1, on the reverse strand, counting down.
TGAGTTGGATAAAAACCTCTATTGTAAGCTATAGAGGCCCTGTGATCCGTGGATCGTTTTTTCAGTCCACTCGGCCATCGATGCCACGATTCTAAAATGTCACAATTAAGCTTCCATACAAAATTGTTTTGATAAAGAAGAATAAATGGCAAGCAATGGCCTTGCAATACAATTCCAGATGAGTTGTTTCCATGGATTAGAGAGTTAACATTTTAGATTTTGATTAAACAAACGCATCACTAAATATATAAAGTCAAATATATGATGGATAAAAGAAGATTTGAGTACTGTCAGTATATATGTTAGAAAATCGATTCAATTACATAACGTATACAATTTGTGCTAGCCAGAAGTCAGTTTCAATTACTTCTATCTAAAAATATCTGATCGCCTCCTGAATCAGAGAAAATGAAAATTTTTTATTCGACTGACTTCATTCCTTGGATTATTTCAAAACATTGTTAAAATTGAATCTTTTGATAGCCATATCTATTTTATTCGTAACTGAGACAAATCATGCAAACACTAATTGCAATTTAATACGAGATGCTAAGTTTTTAAATCAATATTGTCAGTCTAAGTTGCGATCAAACATTTTTTAGAATATTTACCTTGTTAAAATCGGCAAACATAAAGCCTTGTTGTAAACCACTGAATATAAGAAGTGGAATAAGTAATCTAAACGTCTTGTGTGTTGTCAACAATGATAGATGCTGTTGAACAATCTGAAAATATACAATAAAAACCATTAATGAAATAAATCGGTGACATAAATGTCACAAATGTGTTGTCAACAACGATATGTGTTGTCGAACAATCTGAAAATATACAAAATAAGAATCAGTATCCTCAATGTTTTGTGTGTTGTCTACAGTGATAAGTGTTGTTGAACAATCTGAAAATATACAAAATAAGAATCAGTATCCTCAATGTTTTGTGTGTTGTCAACAATGATAAGTGTTGTTGAACAATCTGAAAATATACAAAATAAGAATCAGTATCCTCAATGTTTTGTGTGTTGTCAACAGTGATAAGTGTTGTTGAACAATCTGAAAATATACAAAATAAGAATCAGTATCCTCAATGTTTTGTGTGTGGTCAACAATGATAAGTGTTGTTGAACAATCTGAAAATATACAAAATAAGAATCAGTATTCTCAATGTTTTGTGTGTTGTCAACAATGATAGACGCCAAAACATATGTTGTTGAACAATATGAGAATATATGAAATAAACATTGCTAATTAGAATGGATAACCAAAACATCAATTTTATTGTGAAAAATGATATTGTATAATTTGTAAAAAATACGGAAAAATAAGACAGGAGAGAATTTACAATCTTTTAAAAGCGCAAGTTCTTGTAAACAATTAAGTACTTTGATATTAAAAGTGTGAATAAGGGACTCCGTTACCAACAGATAACGATGTGTCCTATATTATGATCACATCCTTGTCAAATTTTAAAATTGATAACTTTTTCCTACCTGGTAAGAATCATTGCTTTTATTCAGATAAATCATTGAGAGGGGACACTGTGAGTTTCCAGAAGGACTTGACGCTTAAACGTAGCAGATGATTAAAAGGAGGAATAACATCTGAAAAAAATGTATCCCTGCTTGCTATCAACTACATAACAAAAAAAGTAACTGAACTATCTTACCATTTACTTTTGTTGTTCCGTTTTTTTATTGTTTTGATTGTTGCCAAGTTCATTCTGTTAAGATGTAAATTATTTACTTCTTTTAAAAATACCTTATACTTTTTAATAAACACTAGTAATACTTTTTGACGTTTCTGTAATATAAGTCTTGTGTTTATATGTTGTTGAAATATGTATTTATTTTTCTTGTTATTTCATTTAATTTTTATTTTTTATTTATTTATTTATTTATTTATTGTTTGCTGTGAAAGTTGTCTTTGGCTGTTGCTAAGCAGAATTTTTCAGCTATTTTATTCTATCATATTAAATAAATATTTATCATAATAATTATTATCGTCATCATTATCATCATTAAATAATTGTTTTTGCAATAAGGCAATATTTATCTTCGCGAAAATCAAGATAATCCAACAACAGCAACACAAATTTAAAATAAAAGAAAATGAATAAAACCAACAACAGCAATACTTATTTTAAAAAAAAGACGGTCGGTGCATTTAAGTCTGTAAGTCGGTAAATGTGTTATTCTTATAATTGGAATTATTAAAAAATCATTGTGACCATATGATATTTTAACGGCATGGGTATAAGCGGAAATGGAAAAGGAAACTGTCATCGTGTAAAGGAAATGCTACTCCATTAATGTATTTAAACATATTGGCTACGTCTGTCAATCACGCATACCAAAAGCCATTTTACTCATACAAAACGCAATCTAATTACGTAAAAGAAATTTAACCAGAAGACTAGCAGAAACTTCTCATGTTATATGTACATTATCAGGGCCGTAATGGGGTAATTCTGTCACGTGGTATAATTTGACGTGATATAAAAACAATAATTTTAAAAAAAAATCTAAATAACGCGTTGCAAATAATAGAATGAAAAAAGATGGAAAAAATAAGGAAACAAAGTTAGAAAACAATACTAGACACAAAGAGAAAAGTTGAAAGATAAAAAAAATAATCCAAACATTTGAAAGTTAATGAATCTAAAGGTCTTAAATAAAATATGAATCCGAATCCAGCTAAGGAATGTTTAACATGAGGGAACAAATATTTATTTCAAATAAGTTTCAAAAACAAAAACTAAGAAGCCTGAAAATTTTGCTAATTCAACTAAATATAATTTTTTAATTTTTATTTAATGAAATGATTATATTAATGGGTTTTTTTATTTATTTTATTTTTATTTTTATTTATTTATTCATTTATTTTATTAAAATTTTTCAAAATCGAATTTCAGTGTAATGACCACCAAATTAACTTGTTAATTATTTTTACAAAACATACAGTGATATTTGTTTGCATTATGAAAACCTTTTTAAAACGTTGCCGAGTCATTTCAAGCATTTCATGATTTGACGACATATTCGTATAAGATTTGAAAAATTTGACCATAAGAAAGAATTGAAAATGTTTTCAGAGCGCCTATCAAAGACAAAATGCATCTTAATTTCGGATTAAAATTGCTTCACCTAGTAACATGCGTATAAGAAAAGCGAAAATCAACCTCTTAAAGGACAGCCAACTTATATATTTCGATAAGTCCAACATAATTTTTATCAGAACTAAATACAGTGACAAATAAGTTTTCTCTTTTACATATGTCCAATGGGTATATCTGATGTTATTGAAAGTATGACTGGATCTCGATTTTCAAGTCGTCTGAAGCGTGTGTTTCCGGATCACAGCGCCGTTTACGGCTTTGATTCGAATTACATTTAGGCATATCTTTGTGTGAGAATGTTTGTCAGTTTGGTTTTTTGAAGGCCAGTAATTTTTTTTGGTTATTCCTGTTTTCTACAACATACCTTGACTGATCGTCTGAATTAAGGTGATGCTTTTGACTTTGGCGAAGAAACAATATTTGTCCTATCCAAGCGACATGTATCTAATGACAATCAAGTGACGTAAAGAGAGTAATGTCCCCTACTTATGCTCTCCAATTCTGTTGAATACATATAAAAAATTACATGTCAGAGGCTATTGTTATAATAATCTTTAATACAGTACCACCTGACCTTTATCTAACAATTAGGTCTTAATTAAAGCGTTTATATAGTAGAGGTTTGACAACATGATTAAAAGACAAATCTGTTGGTTGTCAAACAGACTTCTCTTTGGCCTTTTTTCACTTATACGCTAATAATGATCAAAATATTAGTTTCTAAAGTACAAGTATATTTAAATATTTTTTTTTTTTTTGGGTCATTCTTTTATAGTTCATAGTTTTAATGGCTTTCGTAAGACATGTAATTCCTTTATTTTGTGGTTTATTTATCAATTAATTTGCGTTATATAAATATATATCTTTTTTAATTATTTTTTAAATTTATTTTTGCATTTATATGTTGACATTTTCAGGAGTTATAAAAACATGTAAAACGTTGTAATATACTAAAATACATTACAATAGTGAAAATTACATTTAGAAAAAATTAGGGGAGGTGGTTAAAAAAGAAGAAGGGGTATATTGATGACATATTATTTAGTCTCAATATCTTACAAAATTGTTTTACTGTAGCGCCAAATCAAGGGAAATTAATTCGGTAAAAATTGTTGGTTTTGATATGTAGAAAGAGAAAACTTTGCAGTTTTCTGTAGTTTGCTATTATTTAATTTCTTGGTGTGTAAAGTTTTTGACATCACAAAAAACATCGATATTTTTAATATTATGAGTGACAAACTTGTATGAATAATGGTAATGATGCCTAAAAACTATCGACTTGGACCACTATTCAGTACAATTCAAACTTCTGTTGCCAACTCCACCTCGAGACATTTAAAAAACATAGAATAAGAAAATTTAAATATCTTTAGACCGTAAGCAAAAAATGCTAAAAATGTGATATGAATTTTTCGTATTGCATGAGAGAACTTAAACAACTGATAAAAATATCAAATAAAGTAATTTGGACATGTAAGTCAAAATGTCAACAGATTTATTCTCTTCCGAAAACATAAAGCTCTACCAACAAAGTAATTGATTATCAATATAGAGGAATGTCCATATCTTTATTTAAAACGATTTATCAGACAAAAACAGAAGCATACAAATTGACTGGTAGTCAAACATCCCCGACAATACATTGATTTATATCTGTACAATTTGACCGATTTCTTAGAATTAAATTCATGGGTTCAGAAAACAAAACAACTGACTTTGCTTAATAGAGGATTCGTTTTGTGACTGTGTTTGTGGGTTGTGAAGGTTTTAATTAGGGCTGAAACGATACACCCCCCTCACGATACGATACATATCGCGGTATTAATGTGACGATACGGTTATTTTCGATACGATACACTGAAAGCAGAAAGACGCCAAGAAAATGTGTACTAAAGACTTCAGTAGCGTGGCCATGTTGCTCGTATTTCCGGAGCGATAGCTAACATCACTAAAGCAAATTTTACAAACAGTTTTATCCGTTTGGTATGCCCCCTCCCTAAACCCAAAATGCTTCCACACAACTGATCTGAACGAAGCCGGCGCATTTCGAATACGGATGTTTTCCGCCATGTTGTTTACAAATTTTGGTAACACAAAAATCGGAAGCGAACCGAACCGAAATTCCGGAAAAAAAATCGAACACCGAACCGAGCAAATTAAATCGAACAGAATCGAAACCGCGGTGAATCGTTTCAGCCCTAGTTTTTATGTAAAACATCTTAAGGAATACTAAGATTAATTAAGTTCCTGGATCTATAAGGTTTCATTGATAATGTAATTAGGTCGAAATGATGAGATATAAAATGTAATAAATTTTAAGCTTAATTCGTTGTTATAAGAATATGAATGGAAAATTTAATCTGTACTAACATTGATTGATACAACCATGTACTGAAAATATATATTGAAATATATTCGGAATGCCCAAATTAAGTGTCTCATTAAATAATTTTATTATTATTATTATTATTATTATTATTATTATTATTATTTTGTTGTTGTTGTTGGTGGTGTTGATGGTAGTAGTGGTGGTGGTGGTGGTGGTGTTTGTTAAAATTTAACCAAGAAATAATCTTAAAATGTAATTTATAGAACATTGATTGATGAAACCATGTACTTAAAATGTATACTGAAAAATATGCTGAATGGTAAGGGTTTATTAACGTTTAACAAAACCATTCTTTCAATGTCTAAATAAAGGAGATATCATTGAAGAATTATAGCAGCAGCAGTAGTAGTAGTAGATGATGATGATGATGATGATGTTTTTTACGCTGGAAACTGTCAAATATATTTTTCCATCTGCATAGGTCAATTGTTGAAATTAGATTAAAGTCCGCAAAAAATGTAATTTATAAAATATATTTAATTTCAAGAGCCAAGGTTTAGTTATGTTAACTTAATACTTAATAATCTCCGTATCTGGATTGGAGATATTCATCTTATCAAATCTAAACATTTAAAGAAGAAATTTACAAGTTGAAAATAAAACAAACATACCAGTCCGTGTCCACATCACAATCCCCAAAACAAAGTAAAAACTTTGCAAACTGGCAAAATATGTTATACACGTGAACTTCCATCAAGGAAGTGAGGCCGGGTGCTCCGGAAGGGTAAGCACCTCCTGTCTAGCTAGCTACACTCGTCATATGCAAGTCAATTTTGAGAATGAAAGGAACAAAGAACTATGGTAAGTCAAATATATCCAGTATAAGTTGGGATACAGTGACTACATAAGTTGACTTTCTGGCTAGAACAAGACCGAAAAGAATTGTTTCATCTCGTAAACACCTTATGTAACGGAGGGGATTAAGTAGACTTTACATCTCGAGGTAATTATACAAACCACGGTTTTAAAAAATTTGAGTCAATCTGACGTACTTTTAAAAACCTTTTTTTATTTTTAAGTCTTGAAATTAACAATAACGGTTCACCTCGGACAAAGGCGAATATTTTTTACAAGGTCTGTTAATTTTTAAGACAGAACTATTAAATAGTCCGTAATGCTATATTTAGATATTTCGCTCAATAAAATATTAGAAATTCACTATACCAACTACTGTGCTTTGACATTTAGTTTTCTATGTTGTGTTTAAATTCCTGTAAAAAGTAAACAAATATATGACTGCAAAAAGCGACTTTTTTGCTGAAACAAACTTTAATAACTTCACATTGCTCTACCTTTACCTTTGACATTTAGCATTTCTACGTTATGTTACTCCGTACTTATATTGTTGTAAGATAATCTGTTTAAGTCATATACTTCACTACTCCTACACAAATCAATTTACATACATAATTTACAGTCTCTCTAGTTTTTAGACATTATGTATTCTTATAAATAGTAACTTTCACACTTTTAACAGCCTCAAATATGCCCTTTAGAAATTAATAAAAAAAACATAAAATGTCACTGTGTTTTAAATATATATTACAAATACAAGTTAAATTTTGATGTGCCAGATGTGCACATTTCGGAAATTCATTCCTCATCAGTGACACTAAGACCGAAAAGTTTGATACATAAAAATATAAGCCAAACAGTTGAAAATAATGAATCTAAAGTTTCAAAATTATAGAAATAATTCTTTATGACGTACAAGATTATTTAAAATGGACTTATATATAAAAGAAAAACGTGTTATATTTTTTATTTTAATTATTATTGTTGTTTTTGATGCTGATGTTTTTAACGTTGGGAACTGTTAAGTTTTTTCTCATTTATTCAACTGGTATTTGTGTTATGTATTTACATATTAGTTCAAAGTTAATTTAATTTGGCAATAAATTTTGTAAAATATAATTGTTGATTAAAGCAAAAGGATAATCATGCCAATTAAATAGCTAATCCCTTCCGTTTTGATTGAGGATATTTGTCATAGCTGTTATCCATTACAAACAACCCGTCAAAACAAGAAATTGACAATTGTGATTGACCTTTCATCTTGATATACCAATACAAATAATGGTTACAATAAATTTAATCAATCTGACGCAAGTTTAAAAAATGTTTCTTGATTCAAAACGCCGTCTATTAAAAAATATTAGTGCACTTTGGAAAAAGGTTAGCCTTTTTAAGAACTGTTAAGTTTCAGTAACAAGCAGAAAATAAAAAAGGCCGTAATACAATATATATATAATAAGCTTATTATATCTGCTCTAAAGAGGAATGAATTTCCAAAATTTGCACATATTGCACTTTAAAATATCTTTACCATCCATTGTGCATTTGTCATTAGTTTTTAGTTTTCTACATCTTTATTCACAAGCCCTGTACAAACTTCAACAAATTCACGACTGCGAAATGCTTGCATTTTTGCTGATACAAACATTTAGAACTATCTCACAATATCAAGTTTTGCCTTTGACATTTAGCATTTCTACTTAATGTGACTCAGTCTTTATATTGTTGTACGATAATCTATTTTAGTCATAAACTTCACTACTGCTTCACAAATCAGTTTTACATACATACATAATTTTTGCAAAGCCAGTCTTAAAAATGGTTTTCCTTACTTATTAGGCTCTAATCTAACCAGCATTAGCTCACTTTCGAAAAAAAGACAAACTATTTTCTCAAGGTGTGTCAATTTTCAGTATCAAAGAGAAATAAAAAATATGTCGTTATACAATATATAGATGTTACGCCTATAAAAACTGCACTAAAATGACCATTGTGCATTTGTCATTAGTTCTTCTACATCTTTCATGTTTAATTTACAAACCCTACAGAAAATTTAACAAAAACGTATACATAACTGCAAAAAGCGAGCATTTTTGCTTATACAAACTATAAGACCTACTACACAATGATCTACGTTTGCCTTTGACATTTAGCATTTCTAGGTAATGTTATTCAGTACTTATATTGTTGTAAGATAATCTGTTTAAGTCATATACTTCACTACTCCTACACAAATCAATTTACATACATAATTTACAGTCTCTCTAGTTTTTAGACGTTATGTATTTTTATACGTAGTACCTTTCACACTTTAAACAGCCTGAAGTTTTTATACCCTTTAGAAATTTATGAAAAAAACATAAACTGTCACTATGTTTGATGTAAATGATTGTTTATGATGGACATGTCAGATTAAATAAAGTGGACTGTCACATGTGACATATAAATAAAGAATATATTCACATTTCCAATATAACTACTAACTACTTTTATTGAATAAAAGAGTTTTTATGTCTTGAATGTAGAATCTGCTTCTATGCAAACAAATCCGGCTTCCTATATTTTTTCTTTTTTTATAAAAAGGTTGTTATACATCTTATCGTATTTCCTATATTCAGATTACATTTATTTTATTATTTTTCTATTGCTTTTTATTATTTAAAAAGAGAAGAATGTGCTGGTGTACGAGTTTTCGAAATATCACTTTAAACCAACAAACGAATAAAAACAATAGATGATCAAAACAAATTTTTTACATATGAGTTTAATTTGTATTTATGTATTAATTCTCTCAATTGCGCTGACTGCCACCAAGTACAGATGTTGCAATTGCAAATTCCTTTATTGTTAAATCGACAACGATTACTAACTTTTAACGCTTTTTATTATTTTTATTAAATTAAAATAACAAATGGGGATTCTTCGTAGAATATGCAACAAAAATATAGACCAAAGAACTATATATCTATTGTTTTATACTTTAATTTAGCCTTTGATAAGTTTCTAATTCTTTGGAACAAAAACACGTTGACGTGTCGCCTGTCTGGTTTCCACAGTTTTCTTCGCGATTTCTGAATTGAAATTCTCCACTTATTTTTCTTATACAGCAAGATCCAATGCATATATCTGCTTCTATTTTTAGCAAAAATGATTAATTTGCAAAATGTTTTATTTTGACATAATTTATAACCGATAAGAAAATTAACTTTATTTCTATTATAAAAGTTAAACCATCAAAGACTACAAAAGCAATAACTTTTAACGGAGTTTGTTTAACAAAACAATTTATCGTTATCTTAAAACCAAGAGAGATATAGGAAAGTTAATATCTCTGAGCCATATATGGGCTGATGTTAGACAAATAACCGTGTGTAAATGAAAAGAATCACGCTATGTAAACAGTTAAGGATTACAAAAATAAACATTCATCAGACTTCTAATATTACGAGAGATTTCTAATACCTCTGGGTCGTTTCTAAGAGCAGAATAGGAAACGAAAGTGAAGGAAAGCATTATTGCCTGATCTGAATGATAGCCGAGTTAGTTTTACTGAGTTTAATGTTTATCTTTTCAATAAGGAAAACGATTAACGGTAAGATCGATAGGTTTCTGTATCCAGATCGGTTAATAAATTCTTATTTCTTGTAATTGGTGAGATGTGATAAAGGCTCGAACCGACATTCGTTTTTATTACGATTTTACGGCAACTGATATAAAATGTGATGGTTTTACGTTCAATACAAGTTGCTTTGTGCTTTAAACTTAATTTCTAGAGCTGCGTTAAAAATATTCAGGTTGAAAACAAAAATGCTTGATATTGCGTGATGCCTAAATGATTGTTTTGAAGCAGTAAAGGCCACTTTTGAAAATTTATTTTTCCAACAATTTTACATTGTTAAATTAACAATAAAATTAAGCAATTTTTAAACACGTTAGGATTGCATAATAAACTATGAGAAAGATACTTAATACTGAATTTGCAAAAATAAATAAAAAGTAAATAAATAAATAAATAATAATAAGAAGAAACAATTTGTAAAGCCCTTAACAAGCCAATGAAACTTATTCCGATACAGCTAGTTATAAAGTATAATGTTTACAAACGTGAAGTCATGGATAGTAAACGAGTTTAATCGTTCTTGGCTGGTAGAATCCTAGTAACAAATAACTCATTTTTCAAAAATGGTATAGTTGCGTAATGAGTTATAAAAAGGATACAGTATACTGGATTCATAAACGAAGTTCCATTTTGTCAGCAGTTTAGAACGAATGATAGAACGTAAGAATGCAACACAAAGTAAATGGTAAAAGGAAAAACAAGAGAATGAAGCTTCTTCCGATACAGCTAGCTATCAACTTAAATTTGACATCAAAGCTAGTAAATGTGTCAAGCCGTTCTTGACCGGAAGAATTTTTTTTTTCGTTTAAATGACATTTGTTGACGTCTATAATTGTAAAATGCAAATGAAAAACGTAAATGAAAAATTCATTCATTAATCCGGCAGATAGTCTCCTGTCCCGCATGCCTAGATCACATAATATTACATCATTTACCATGTAAATGAGTTTTCTCTCTTTGTTTTAATACAATATAAATCTCCGAACTCCAGGGAAATTATACAAATGCATTTAATGATATAGATAAACTTTGATCATAAACTTTTCAATTAAAAAAACGATTTAACTGTTAATTATAAATGTGCATACTCAAACACGTCTGTTTGTAAAAGGACCAAAAGGGATCTAATTGCTATGGTGATCACTGATAACAATATGTGTCTAAATACATTTTCTCCACCTTGCTTTTCTTGAACTATTTGCTTGTTTTTTTTTAATGTGACATCGGTAATGAAGTCCGGCGTATTGACTCTTTCAGCTAGCATCTAAAGGGTCTCTCTCAGTGTGCGCGAGTAAAAAACAATCGTTAATCTCACGCATACAAGAAAACCATCTTTGAAAAACCCTTCAAGATTAATTAACTTTTACTCGTTACACGATAAACAACATTAAACAATTTTTGAATGAGCCATGACACATTTGATTCTGATTACGGTTATTGGTTAATGCAACCCTTTATCAATCATGTTTTTGCCATAAAGGAAACCATTAACAGGCTAAAACGTTCAACTTATCGTCTAAGCTTATGTAATATTTAATCAATTTACTTAATTCTTTTGTCTTATTATTTTTTTTAAATTTGTTTCTGTGTTAAGCTTGCTTAATTTACTGAAACGATTGTAAAATTGATATAGAATTTATGATTATTTTGCCTTTGATTTTTTTCCTAAAAATAAAAATATAATGATGTGTATTGAGTAGATTTTTAATGGCATCACATTGACTAAACCTTGACTTTGATCTTAAAAACGTCAATGACAAGAAAATAAATTTATTAGTCTTGTTGCCTTGGTAACTACGTGTATTTAATTTTTAGCATTGTTTAATGTCATATTAGACTCATTGAATTTCGAATAATTCTATTGTTTTCTGTAAAAAGAACATGACTTGTTTTGTATTGCTATTAAAGCAGAAACAAAACATTGATGTATTTGGATATTTAGCAGCAAACTTCAATTTTATCATTATTACAATAAAACACACAAACATACACTGTTTTGTCCAAATCACAATCCCCCCCGCCAAAAAAAAAAAAATAAAAAAAATATAAAAAAAAAACAAATGAGAAAACTGAAAAAATGTCATTTAAATCTTAGCATTTTATATAAAAGTTAAGCATGGTAATAAAAAGCAGAAACTGATTCATCAAAGAACTTTAGATCACATTTTATTTGCACATGTATAATATTTTGACACATTTTAACATTGATATTAATTTACCCTTTTTCTAAAAATTTAAACCTGGACTTTAAATAAGACAATACATTACTTTGATAGCTCATTTCAGAAGATATAAATTTTTAATGACTTTCATAGTCCTGTACATGGAAAAAAATAAGGAAGCAACAATTAAACAAAGGCTTTATGACAATAGTTGAGTTGTAATTCTATTTAACAAAAAAAAAAAAAACAACCTATGTGTTTGAGAAAGCAAGCGTCAATACATCTAAATTAATAAAGTGTCAACGATGCGCGATAATAACTGAACATTTTTAAAAATTACTCTGTTAAAAATAATTTCTATAACTCTAGCCGAGTATGTCAATAAATTTATCTTGTCTTTGTTACATTTACTAATGAATACAAAACTTAAGAAGTCTTCATTATTTTAATGCGGAAACTTTAGAAGAAACGGAAGCAGAAAAAAGAGTTTAACGATGCGCGAGATTATTTTATGATATTTATATATTGATTAGAATATATTTTTCTTTTGAAAAAAGTTATTTTGGAAAACAACAATGCGTTAAAGAATTCAATCATATATATGCTATATGCTAAATCAAAGCAGAAACAATGTTTAATGATGCATGATTTTTAATTTTGGTGTCTCATCTAAACGTTTGATTACAGGCCACCAATCGCAAAGAATATAACAATGGACGCGTGTTAAAACTTAGCAGACGTCAATATTTTCATTACCACAACTGAGCGGAAATAACAATGATTAACAATGGTTATTTTGATAGTTCATTCAATAGCTAAACTGTATCTGCAAAACAGTTTCCAAACGACAATGAAGCATTTCAAAGCGTTTTCAGGTCAATAATTTTCATTACCACATTTGACCACCAATAACGCATGGTATTATTTTTTGATGCTTTATCTAGAACTTCTTGACAAGAAAAGCAGACACCTATACATTTAAATAATGCAGTAGACGTCAACATATCTATTGCCACATTTGAGCAGATATAGTTCCTAATAAACCATGAGCTTTATTTTGATGTTTCATCAAAAAGTGTCTATTTGATAATACATTGTATTTTTTTATTTCTGGAACAATACAGAAATGAGATTTGACAGAAAAACTATTCAATGGCATGTCCTTTACAATAAAGACATTAAATCCCTCTTTGACATTAAATCGATGGCTTTGTTGGCTTAAAAACAACATCTATTTTCATAAAACGTCTTTTTTTTGTTACAACATAAATTGATACCCATCAAATAAATGTCATATTACAGAACTTGTCAGCAATATATTACCTTGATATACAATAAAACAAGCAAAAATGAAATTAGCTATTAACTAAAACACAAAATAGTTGCTAACATGTAAATAATAGCTTTTTACATTATTGTACATAAACAGTATATTTAACACGCGCGCGCGCGCGCGCGCGTGTGTGTGTGTGTGTGTGTGAATTTCTTGCAAACACACAAAAGAAAAAGAAATCTGCGAATGAAATCATGAACTTTGACATAGCCAATAATGAAAAGCAAGACGACCACACTTATTTATACCAGTGAATAAAAGAATAAAAAAAATTAACATTCATTGGGTACTGGAGTTCAATCATTACTTATTTTATAACCTATTCGTCTGCTATAACATTAAAACAAATATAGTAAACCAAAAAACAAAGAAAGACAAGAAAAAAAAAACATTTTAAAGACAAGTTACAAGATGTTCGAATTTTGACGGCCACTACATTATATTATCTATATATATCTTTAGTGGTATAAGAACGTTTTCGGCGATAAACCAATTAAAAATCTTCTCAATACGCATATTCATTTGAATTTATTCAACAAAATATTCAAATCAAGGATTTACAAAAAACATGCTTTCAACGTCATAACTACAATGTAATTGTAGAAGAACAAATTAAGTATGTACTTAGTGAAAGCTGATAGAAATACAAACAAAAACTAAAAAACAAACAAAGTCCAGATAAACATAAACAACTAATAGTAAAATTCTCTTGTTTGGACCGGAACTGACAGGGCTCATAAAATAATATAGTTTTGCAACCATTTGACCAAACAACATGAACAAATTATAAATAAAAAACAAAATAAAAATCATAATTTGGACTGTTGCACGAATGCTTTTGAGTAAGAGCTAGTGAAACTCCATACCATAGTTAAATGCTTACCACCCATAAGCGGGTACCACTGCTGTTTGAGTAAAACTCTCCGAGGGAATTCATAACCCAGTAGATGGTACTTTGCTCTTTTGTTTAATATACCTTTTGCTAAAATTTTCAGCCGTCTTAAGTATTGAAATTTATTGAAAAGTAAGGTTTGTTCCCTCATGCAAAACATTTCTTAGCCGGATTTCGATTCATATAATTTTCAAACTTTAGTACTCAATAATTTTTAAATGTTTGGATTTTTTATCTATCAACGGTGTCAACCCCTAGCGTCAATGATGTAGAATGAATTACCGAAATGTGCTCATAATGCAAAACTTACCTCTAAGCCTGTTTTCTCTGGATCGACTCTTGCTCCGATTTTGTCAAGGCAGAAGAATATAAGGCAGAAACCTATAAAACCTAACACAAGATAGGCACACATAAGCTTCCATAAGTCTGGAATTAAATCTGGCATTCCTGAAAAAAAAAAATAAAACAAGAATTCAACAAAAGTTGCAACAGAAAAAAACCTTAACCATGACAAGGGTTGCCACAACGCATCATATAATAGTAGGCATTATTTGTATATTAAATAACATTGGTATAGTTTAGTATTAGGTTAAAGAATCCAAATAAATCGCGTATGGTATTGAAACAAATAAGCACCTTTTCTGTGTTTTTTTCATTTAATTTTGTATAAAAACATAAACTTAATAGTTCATGTCCAAATCACAACTCCCCCTTCGAAAAAGTATATTAAGTTATACACAACAAGGTAGTTAGGCCGGTTGGTTCGGAAGGATAAGCCACCCTGTAAAGGCAGGTACACTAGTCACGTGAAAAATTGAGAATGAAAGAAAATGGAATTATATTGATAGTTGCTGTAGAATAATGTGCACGACTCAAGAACCTAGGCATGTAGATAAATTAGTTAAGAAAAAATGTATTTTTTTTTTTAGAAATTTACATCAGTAGATTAAGTCATTATGAGTTTTTTTTTATTACACTATAGGTTATAGTTCTTGTAACCCGACGGATAGTATAGGAACGTGATTTACAAAAATACAAATAATGATATACCAATATTAACATGTATTTTTTTTTCATAAAAAATTAAAAAAAATCAAAATGTAGTCATCAATATAAGGCCAAAAAGATGACATAAAAATCCATTAAAATAAAACAAGACCAGTTATTCTGCTTATGACGGACCCAACATATAATTAATAAAAAGCATTAACTCATGAAATCAATTGAAAACCACATTTTACACAAAATATTATAGTACAACTATGAGTGATAGTATATTATATACTTTGGATTTATTCATTTCAATTGTAAGGCTTGTTTTTTTTTTTATCTATCAATTTACTTCTTCCCTATTGTCACTGATGACGAATAATTTTCCAAAATATGCACATATGACACATCAAAATTTAACAGGTACTTTTGTTAGATATACTTAAAAATAAGGAAAATCTTAAACGTATAATAACTTTCTCTTTAAATCACATTTTTGAACCAGTTGCACAAAACGAAATCAAAGTTTTATTAGTATTTTATTATTATTGTTGTTTTTGGAACTGAAATATAATTATATCAAAAATGAATTGCTTAATGAAACTACTGTTAAAACATAACAATGAAATAGAGTTCTTTTGACTATTTGTTTTAGTAATAATATGTAGTTTTGATCCTTTTACAATTTTCATTTTTTCTTTAATGTTTTGCGACAAGAGATAAAGCTTCTGCTTAAAAAAAAAAATAAAAAACCAGACAACTTGTAATTGAAAATTGTAGTTGATTTCATTGTACATTGTAGTTGAAAATTAATGAATCCGAAATTCCAAAAAAATATGAATCCAAATCCAGCTAAGGAATGCTTTGCATGAGGGAACAAAACCTTCGTTTTTTTAAATAAATTTCAAAAATTGAGAAGTATAGATATATATATTTATTTTAAAAAATACAAATTACAAAAAACAAATCGATGTTGTCACGTAAGAAATATAAACATTCTTTGATATGACCCTTTATACAAATTATTTAGGGACAAACTTAACTATCAAAACTGACATTAGCTCAGCTATGATTTAAGAACGTTTTACTAAGTTATTATCTCAATAAATTCCCATAGGAAACACATACACATATAATAATGCCAAGATGTAATTCTATGTATATTACAGGATTTTTCTCCGCTCTATATTTTATAGTGGTTATTTAACCAGCATGGTATATTTAGTAATTCGTGTACGTGATTTGGTGTATGTATTATTGGTCTAAGAATTTCTTAGAGTCCGTTCTGTAAGATAGTTTGATTTGATGTTAAAAACGATCGAATATCACAAGTAACTTGTAACAAGTTTACTTATCTTTATAACAAACTTTAAAGTAATTTATAGTTACAGCTGTGAATAAAGAACTCTAACGCAAAGGAAATTCTCACTCAATTTCTGAAAAATGTTTGTGAACCCTAATCTATATATATTAAGATACTTCATCCAGTAATCAAAGCGTAAACTTTTAATCGTATTTGTTAAAAACATATAAAACATAATTTTTGCTGGTTTAAGACATTAAAATTTGTTTCGGATGAGGAAAATTTTAAGAATTTTGTCCTGTCGGTCTCAAATGCTACCCGTGTAGTTTAAAAATCTGATGAGGAATGGATTTCCGAAATGTGCACATCTGACACATCAAAATTTAACTGGTATTTGTGTTATATATGTACAAAATGATTTTGAGTGTAAAGTTGTTTTTAATTGTTGACTTTGCTATAAGGATAGCCTTTATTATGAACTCGACTGTACTTCCAATAAAGAAGTTATAATAAAATGTCAAACAAAATAGATTGTATTTGTTCATCTATGCTTTCCAAAAATATTGGCTTGTAAATATCTGAAAAAAAAAATTAATTTTGTTATCTGGTTTAATTTTGATGTGCCACATGTACACATTTCGGAAAATTATTTATCATCAGTTTCACAAGGGATCAAAAAGTTGAAATGTACAAAAAACATAAGCCAAACTTTTGGAAATTTATAAATCTAAGTTCCAAAATTACGTACATAACTCTAAATAGAAAAAGTTCCCCGAAAATAGTTTTCAAAACTAGCACTTATGTACCATGATCTTACTTCTGCCATCTGTGGTTAATGTACATTTTTTTTACCTCAACAGATTACTTCATGATTTCTAATTGTCATGAACTTTAATGGAGCTAAGGATTGTCCAATATAGCATGTAAAAACTCAAACTAAACAAAATACTGATTCCTTATTATGTAAATGACTGGACGTTTAACTATTTATTTTATGTTTCATGTTTCAAATCGTATGTGGGAACCCCGGCCTAAGCAGGCTAAAAAACTCCTTGCACATTGCTTTTAGCCCACTTTTAAGGTCAACGTTTTCTCCACTTCACCTATAGCTGGTGACGTCTCGATATAAGTGAAATATACTTGACTAGGACGTTAAACCACATTAAACGTAATCTTTATGATATAAGTATTTTACTAGTTTTATGGTCGGTTTTTATTCCAACGTTTGTAGCTACTTATGGTTGTCGAATTTATCTACATCGAACAATCACATAATACAGAATTCTCAATTTTCTGATTTTATTGCTTCATAGTAAGTAAGAACTCTAAGTAATATCACAATATGTTAGCTATGCTGTCTGTATAATAATTGATTATTTGGTTACAGAGGTAAGTACACAATCTATTACAAATATTGGTTTTTGGTAAATGTTGATAGGTCAAAACAATACAGATAGTCAGTTATAAGACATATAGCGTCTACAATTTATATGAGACATCCAGTGAGTCATGTCAGTCATTATTGGAAAAATACATGACACAAAAAGACCAAAAACGTCCCTAGAAACAGTGTGAGATCACTAATATTTAAACCACTTATTCTTCATGCTTACTGCCACAGAAGCAGGGAATTCTAATCCCTAGCAAAAGAGAATTGAATTTCTAGAAAGGCTCACAATAAAAGATTTTGAATATATTCAGAACATTTTAAGGAATAAAATGCAAACGTTGTTAAAATCACCTATTAATCAGTGTATTGTACAATTTCAAATGTGGGGGAAATGATCGAAAGATTTTGCTTAAAAACTGAATCTATATTGAAAACTAAATGCGACCTAGCGATTGGGCTATGTCCCATTGACCCGTGATAAAATAAAAAGTACAATGACGTTAGTATAATCATTATAAATAATTTTAAAAAAAATATTTTTTTTACCTTATATTTTTACATGTAATGAAATCTGGGGACCAATTTGAGTGTTGCTGATTTCAGATTAAACAATTGCGGTCATCAAATCAGACAACAATATGAAGTTAACAATAAAAAAAAATTAAATTTTAACAGTTTTAACAAGCAATTTGGTGCATGCTTTTAAAAATAACATTGTTATCATAAAACACAAACATATCGGTCCATGTTCAAATTACAATTGCAAAAAACAGAGTTAAAGCTTTAAAAACAGCTTACTCTACTCCACACATGAACTCTAATCTCAGGGAAGTTAGAGAAGGTGCTTGGGAGAGAAAAGCACATCTTGTCTAGTAATCTACGCCCAACACATGCGAAATCAATCAAATTTTAGAATAAAAAAACATGGAATTATGGGACGTTTATCTAATTAAACTACAGTTAATTTGTTTGTTTAAATGTATGCAGAGGGCCAATGTTTTTACTACGAACCAATGTAAAAGTTCGTTATATTTCTCGTAATACAGACACTACAAGACCAATAATAAAACAGAATGTGTAAAATTATAAATCAATCAAATTAATTTTTTTTTATAAAAATATCAAATCAAAGTACAATATAAACAAAAATTACCAAATCTCGCACATACTATGTTAATACAATCAGACAACAAATGTGAAATATCTCGCGGTTAAAGAGATTTTAAAAAGTTAGTACTGACTGCCTAGATATAAGTTAAATAATCAATTTTAACACAAGTTAGTGATTGCATCAATTACTTTTACACTTCAAACTGACTTTAAAAAAATAAATAAATAAAAAACCCGACTTGGTTGAAAAATGTAGTACTATTTATTCTACAACTGTTCACTTCAATATTAATAATCATGATTATTGACAAGGGAGGATAATAAATGGCATCACAATATTCACAAGACAATCCAAGATCTGACCAAATCGATTTGATAATAGAAAATATTTACTTGGTAAAGAACAAAAATTATTTCTCTTTAAACTGTCCCAAACTAAAATCGTAGTAAATATATCATAGAGAGAATAATAAAGATGTAAAATTATCTTACGCCACTTTTCATCGTCAAAAAACTGGCTTTTGCAATATATAGAAATCTTGACGAAGTATTTAGTTTAACATTATAAACTTTAATGTCCAAGAACTGACCACTTCAAAGCAAGTTAAAGTATTTTTGATTGGAAGAAAAACACTATTCTTTTTACCTCATAGATTTTGAAAAGATTTGAGAACATTTAGACATTCATTGCATTCTTTTCGAAAATGCAAACTTTGCAAAAGCCTCAAGGTGTCGCCAATTAGTGGGTTGTTTAAGGTTTTTTCAGTTTAAATTAAAAACATGCAAACCTGTATTTTAATTTTTATTCAATCCAATAAGGCAATAAAATCTTATCCGGTGGTCCACTTGCAGCCAGCCTTATATAATACAGAGTCAGTGCTTGAGTACTGATTTATCTTCCGTGTTTTTGTTATGCAAGCAGCTTAATACACAAGTAGTGAGCAGAAAACAATTAATACTATAAATTTTTTAATTTTACCCTCTATAATAACCTTTTTTGTAGTGGAAGTTGAATTAATATGTAGCTAAAGGCACAAAACGCCGCATTAAAGTCAATATTATTACTCATTACATAAATATGTTTGATTTAACAGGAAAAGAGTTTATTGAAACTTCTTTGATTTTTAACTTACGTTTATGTTTTTGTTATTGCTCCTTAGCATGTTTATGTTTCAAGGTGCATATTGCATTTTTGAGCTTTTCGGGGGAAATTTCTTGACTCAAGTGTCAAATTTATACCAACTAAACAGCATTGCAGATTTGATTGAACACATTTTTATAATAATAATAATAATAATAATAGTAATAAAGTTAGTTAAAGCAAATAATATAAAAAAACCCTGTAATTTAGTAATGATATGGTCTTTTTTGTAGAAAGTGATAAAATAAATTTCGCTTGGGTGGTAAATTCGAAAATTGCTTCAAATAATAAATGATAGAAAGATTGAATACTACCAGTTATATCCACTAATTATTTTCATATTCAATGAAGTGTTATACTAAGATGTTTTAAATCAGAAACAGTATACAGCTGGAAAATGATTTCACACAATCACCAACACGAAGGACGATTAAGTGTAACATTTACGAGGTGACAGGAAACTAGGATTGCAGACTTTTAATCTCTTCTTTATCGATTGTTGGCAAAACACTTCTTCCATTTATCATGCCAGGTGTGAATTTATACCGATTATTGAACACTCTTTTTGTAGACTATCTATTGCGATACGGTAAATACATATGTAGATGTCCTTATTTGTGCCAACAATTATATTATGGATCTAATGGCCTCAACATTGCATTCAAATGTGATGTTTTTGTAAACGTTTTGCTGATCTAAAATCCAAGTTTTTTAAAAGATAAGTCAAATTTGCTTTTGATCATTAATGTTAACCTTCTAGTTCTATATCTTAACTACATATATACTGTGAATATTTAACTATTTTCTAAATTGTGTTTATGAAATTAATGTAAAACAATCACTATGACAAAAGCTCGATAAAGAAAAAATACTTATTTTAAAACACACTGAACATAACGTTTTATGGTATGTCATGTTAATTTTACAATTTATTCAAATTTTGTTCTGTGTAGTTTCTTTTCTAGTACTTTTGGTTTTAGTGATTTTTCTAAAGGTCCCTTTTATGGCATACGATCAGTATAAACGTACTTTTAACCATTTGAAAGTTTGAAAGTTCTTGCAGTTAATACATGAAAAGTGATTGAAAAAGTTTTCAAGGCATATTCTGTCACCTATATTGCTGTGTTACTTAGGAAAATCTTGTTTCTCACTATAAAACTATAACTTGGATGTAATATTTTATTTTCATTTTTATCTATCAACTTTTTCGGTCCATGGTGTCGCTGGTGGGGCGGTGGATCTCTTTAGTGTGAGCAAGAAGTTAAACAAGTTTTTTTGTTTGATATTTACTATAGTGTCAGAAAAATAATCAGAATCAAATTTCATCTGAATTATAATTTTTAACTCTTAAAACACTCTTTTATATCTTATTCTACAATACTGTTCAACTTGAAAGGCAAATAGACGTTCATTTGCTTGATATGCAGAGCAATGTACTGAAAGTATTAAAAACTTCATATTGGGAAAATGTGTAATCACCTTCTTTCAAATAAGACATAGCAAGATATTTGGTTTACATTATTAGCTTAGTTTCTTGCAAATCAAACAATCTTCTATAATCTACAGCATTTCTCAATTTGCAATTTAAAATATTACGATACGTAAAGTAGCTATAAAAATATTACGATACGCGAAGAAGCGATAATAAAACCAATGTCCTTGAAATTTTCCTTTACAATATTTGTAAATACCAGAGTATTAGTCAATATTGCCTAACAATCCCGTATCTGTACAATAAATCTTTATAAATAATATTACTATTTCATGTTTTAAATAAGACTTATTTCTCTATAGTAAACCGAGAACAATGTTTTTTATTTTTTGTTGACTTTTCGACCATACACTCATAGGTGAATTACTCTTTCTAAAAGCATTGTATTAACTGTGTCATTCTCTAATTTTTCATATTCAGACATTTTCATTATATCAGTTTAGATGTTAAGACTATTTCAGTAATAAGAAATGTGAGGATATAATAAATGATTCGGATGGGTTTGATATAACAAAGTTCTCTAATAAAGCAAGAAAAAAACTTTTATTGTACAACTTTTGACCTTTTGACCTAGATACATCATTTGTAACTAAACTCCTATTGTCAATTTGAATGATTGCTTAATTCTTAGTAAACAGTCTCTATTTTCTTTGAAAAAAAAACTTTTTAACGTGACAACTCATAGCCTTTTTGTCGCCTCAGTAACAAAACTAAAAAAATTCATATTATAATACGAATAAGTTTTTAACTGCTTCGTTACTTTTTTGAGAATGATAAATATACAGTCATTATTTTGCTCAACTTCTTGGCACTGATGATTGTATTTAAAAATAATGTGACCTTCAGTAATACAATAATTAATGATTTTAGTGTGATATGATATATCTGACCGAATTTAGGTTAAAAAAAGATGGTTCACAATCTTAGGTAGGATGTTTGTTAACAATGAAATAAATTAATACCTTAATAGAATAAAATACACAGGAACATACAAATCTTGCAACTGAAATAATGCACATTTTAGAGCCCATGCAACCAAACAACGAAGTACAACACTAGTCATACAAATAAAACACAAACATGCCATTTCTTGGCCAAATAATAATCCCATAATCAAAGTAAAAACTTTGAAAGCTGGCATATTGAGTTATACACTTGAACTTCCATGAAGGAAGTGAGGCTTAGTGCTCCGGAAGGGTAAGCACTCCCTGTCTGCAAGTCAATTTTGAAAATGAATGGAACAAAGAACTATGGTAAGTCAAATATATCCAGTATAAGTCTGGATACAGCGACTACATACTTATCAAAAATATTTTGATGACGGCCATAAAACTTTTAAGGACCTTGATTAGCCTAGGCTTGCAATATTTTTGCATCAGCAATTTAATTGTTAGCAGTTTGCTTCGTTGTAGAAAGTCTCCATAGTGGGAACAAGCTCTAACATAACTGTGAAACATAAACACCATTACAAAACAAAACAATTCGGACCACTGATAAACAATTCTAAAGCAATCCTTTAGTAGAATGACAATTGTACGGTTAAAGGTCAATAATAAGACCATCAACTTATCTTCCAACAGTCCATAACTATTAAGATTTAATACCAGACTTTAGTATCAGACTCTAGCCCAACCACCAAATTTATAAAGTGAAATTGCAGTCATTTGAAATGTAAACTTAGAAATTATTATTCTCAAATTTTGAAATAAAACATGTTCTCCAGTTCATAATCTGTGGGGGAGATAGTGAAAACACGTTAACACGAGATAAAACAAGTGTGTTTTACATAAAATTGCATAAGAATTTACATTTTTTTAAGGGTAAATGTTTAAAAAAAAATAAAGTATCTTTACTTTGAATAATCCACCTACTATCAGCGCCTATAATAGATTTAACAAAGCAAACAAGTAGATAGATACCCTTTATTCCTGCAAGATATGCGCAATCATTGTGAATGTCTTGAGCATTCTTATTTTATCTATGCAGTTTCAAATAATTTTTTCTTCGATATTTATGATTTAAAATGGCGTAGTTATAGACTTCTGGTAGTTAAATAAGTGTTTTGATTATAAGCTTGTATAGTTTCATAGCCATCCATTCATATAGTTTAGAAACATTGGATTCATTAAAAGTTCAACTGGTTGGCTGTTTTTGTATTTACCAATTCTAGAGTCACTGATGAGGAAGGACTTTCTGAAATATGCACATATGGCACATTAAAATTAATAGGTAATTTTGTCTGATATTTGTAAAGAAGTTTTAAGCATTAGTATGCTAACATATACTTTTAAAGCATAATGGTATTATTTGTAAATAGCTGCAGTATATTATTTGAAAGATGGCATTTGTAAATTTAGATGTAATTTATGTTTTTATTATTATTATTTTATTTTTATATTTTGTTTTATAATATTTTAAATCAACAATAATTGACTAACATTTAGACAATTATAGTATAACAGAAACTAAACAATTTTAAAAAAATTTATGATAGCATCTTATATGGACAAGATACGCTGCGAAGCACGGTGGTGTCCTTTTCGTTGTTTTCATAAAAGATCATGTCTTAACCATTTAAGACTTTTATATTATTCTTTTATATTTAGAGTTTTTTGTACAAACACCTAAGAACTTTTATATTTCAAGGAATCCTTTTTTTCCCTTTTGTAGTCTTTCTGATACAACATTGTATCAATGTAAAGGTCGTTTTTGACAATATAATTAAACACAGACTCAACTCGCCTGAGTAAACTTGTGAATTTATATTATTTAGACGAATGCCTTAAAATTAGCTGTTTCGATACAAATTTAAAAATAATAAATCACGAATCTTTATTATTGTTCAACTTCTTGGATTTATGGACAAATGTCTTGTCTTGTACGATTATATTTTCTACATTTCCTACAACGACTATTGATTTTATTGTAAACCAAGCAGAGAGTTTTAACTACGAAGAGTGGATTACTCATGATACTGTTTTGAGATTTTAAATATTGATATTGAAGGTTGAATGTTGTAAAGTTGAAAAGTTCTTTCTTTGCAAAAAGCCAACGAAACTAAAAATATATTACAAGTTAATTACAAGTTAAGTATGTAGTCACTGTATCCCAACTTATACTGGATATATTTGACTAATCATAGTTCTTTGTTCCTTTCATTCTCAAAATTGACTTGCACGTGACGGGTGTAGCTAGCTAAACAGGAGGTGCTTACCCTTCCGGAGCACCCGGCCTCACTTCCTTGATGGAAGTTCACGTGTATTACCTATTTTGCCAGTTTGCAAAGTTTTTACTTTGTTTTTGGGATTGTGATATGGACAAGGACTGGTATGTTTGTTTTATTTTTATTACAATAAGTAAATAATCATTTGGAACTCACGAATTTTTTATGCGTGGACCCGAGTTCAATATACAAAAGTGTAAATATAGTACTAATAATAAAAACGAATTTACCACTTTATGTCCAAATTACAATCACCCCCCCCCCCCTAAAAAAAATTAATAATAATAACAAAGTAAAAACTGAAAACTAGCCAATTCAGTTATACAAGATAACTTCCCTCAAGACCGGGTGTTCTGGAAGGGTTAACACCTCTTTTCAAGTTGGCTACATCCGTCACGTTTTATCATTTTGGTTATTTGTGAAACACCATACGGACAGCAAACAATTTTCATCGACAACATA
Organism: Tegillarca granosa; assembly: GCA_029721355.1. Lineage (NCBI taxonomy): Eukaryota > Metazoa > Mollusca > Bivalvia > Arcoida > Arcidae > Tegillarca > Tegillarca granosa. The sequence goes on along the minus strand of CM056602.1, from coordinate 16,510,701 downwards.
TATTTTACAATAGAGTTTAAATAAAAACAGTTGGTATACCTATGAACTCTTATCAAGCATGTATGTCACTTATCGAACGTGTATCGAACATGTATGTCTCACTTTACGAAAGTGTATGTCTCACTTAGCAAACGTGTATGTCACTTATCGAACGTGTATCGAACATGTATGTCTCACTTTACGAACGTGTATGTCTCACTAAGCAAACGTGTATGTCACACTTATCGAACGTGTATCGAACATGTATGTCTCACTTTACGAACGTGTATGTCTCACTAAGAAAACGTGTATGTCACACTTATCGAACGTGTATCGAACATGTATGTCTCACTTTGCAAACGTGTATGTCTCACTAAGCAAACGTGTATGTCACACTTATCGAACGTGTATCGAACATGTATGTCTCACTTTACAAACGTGTATGTCTCACTTAGCAAACGTGTATGTCACACTTATCGATTGTGTATCGAACATGTATGTCTCACTTAACGAACGTGTATGTCTCACTAAGCAAACGTGTATGTCACACTTATCGAACGTGTATCGAACATGTATGTCTCACTTTACGAACGTTTATGTCTCACTAAGCAAACGTGTATGTCACACTTATCGAACGTGTATCGAACATTATGTCTCACTTTACGAACGTGTATGTCTCACTAAGCAAACGTGTATGTCACTTATCGAACGTGTATCGAACATGTATGTCTCACTTTACGAAAGTGAATGTCTCACTTAGCAAACGTGTATGTCACATTTATCGAACGTGTATCGAACGTGTATGTCTTACTTTACGAACGTGTATGTCTCACTAAGCAAACGTGTATGTCACTTATCGAACGTGTATCGAACATGTATGTCTCACTTTACGAAAGTGTATGTCTCACTAAGCAAACGTGTATGTCACACTTATCGAACGTGTATCGAACATGTATGTCTTACTTTACGAACGTGTATGTCTCACTTAGCAAACGTGTATGTCACACTTATCGAACGTGTATCGAACATGTATGTCTAACTTTACAAACGTGTATGTCTCACTAAGCAAACGTGTATGTCACATTTATCGAACGTGTATCGAACATGTATGTCTTACTTTACGAACGTGTATGTCTCACTAAGCAAACGTGTATGTCACATTTATCGAACGTGTATCGAACATGTATGTCTCACTTTACGAAAGTGTATGTCTCACTTAGCAAACGTGTATGTCACTGTGCTGGTGGCCAAGTTGTTTGGCAGATCCGGAAAATTTCCGCTCTCTTAGTAAAGGACCATCCATACATCATTCCTGCAAAGTTTGATTCAATTTGCTTAAGTAGCTTCAGAGGAGATAGCCAATATATGCTTTTTCCCATAGGGTCGAACGTTAAACTATGTCCTGTGCTGCCAGCCATGTATTTGGTGGATCCGGAAAATTTCGGCAATCTTAGTAAAGGACCATACATACATCATTTCTGTAAGTTTTGGTTCAAATTGGCCCAGTGGTTTCAGAGGAGATAGTCACAATGTGAAAAGTTTACGGACGGACGACGGACGCCAAGTGATGGCAAAAGCTCACCGTGGCCTTTGGCCAGGTGAGCTAAAAAGGACATAAAATTGAATTAGTATATATTCTTGCGATCCCATGGTAGATATTTACAATTTAGTAAATGATATCATTAGTATTCTTTTCACTATTTACGAAAAAAGTCAAACGACGTCATAATTTTGCCTTTCAACATTTATTCAATTAACTATATACGATCTGCCTTATCAAAAGCGACAACATTCACAAAAACATAAAAGACAAATGGAAAAGAAATTTATTTAGACAGACTTGTCCTAAAAATTCACACTTCATTGAGTAACAATTAGTTTGCAGTAATTATGTCCGAAACGTTCATATATGGAGTATTTATATTATTTTTGTCCGTCTGTATCCATCCCTTTAGGCAGCCAGAGAGAGAGAAATTGATTAACATCAAGTGCCTGTAGTGGAAATTCAATTATTGTGTTAAGCCATGAACTAACTGCGGCAATATAGAAAGTAAGAAAAGAGTAATGTATAAACTCTATGGTAAGTTTGAAATGTACATTATAGAATTATTAAATTCGTTTGCATCTTGAAAAACTGTATTATAGGGATATTGAGCTAATATTGTTAAATATTGTCCCGAGTTTTCTCAACATTTGCTCAAGCTTGCGATTTTTTATCTCAAAATACACAAATATTGCACTAGTTCTTATATATTGATATGAGAACCAATACAATATCATTTTTGGATATAATGTCTTCAACGATGATTCAGACGAAAGTGTTACGTGACGAAGAGTGCAATATGATTAATGGATTCGGGAGACCTCGGACAAATATCGATATATATTGTACGCTAACACCTCGGAATTTATCGTTTTATCTCTATGTGAAACATATCTTGCTTAACAATTTTTGTTACTGTATACTCTCAATTCATAATTGGATAATACAAATTAAAGTGTAAATTGATGTCTATAAAAAAGTTCAAATGCAGCATACTATTTTTGTAACCAAGAAGTTCAATCTAGCTTACATCGTAAACTTTGCCGAATGTTGGAATAAAAATTATTGTGTTAGTGTGTTTATTATCTTATAGACATAGCAAACGGTCTTGTATACAAATCTGCAAAAATTGTTCACAATTTGTTAGAAATAAGAACAAATACACAATATCAAAACAAAAAAAAAAAGATATATCCCAAGCATTGTCGAAGGAGAAAATTATTGAATTTTAAAGGTGTTTTGTAGTTTGTCTACCAACATATTTTTTTGTTCAACTGCATTCAGTTATATTAAATACAATGTTTACTTCCTCATATCATCGATTAACTTCTATTTGAATCCATATTATTTATACCTTTTGTGTTCAAACATCTAGGAGGCAAGATAGCAGAATTAGTATTTGGGTTATATTTGCATTTTCTTTTATATTATTTAATATACGACAGCAACGGATATATTCAATAATACAGCAAAGCATGCTTATGCAATAGATAAATGTAGAAATAAGATTATTATTATTCTACAATTTTTATTATGTTTGAAATTGTCTGTATCGCTAGTTTTCTTGCTTGCAGATAATTGTATTATTACGTATGTTAACGTAACAGTTTGTTAATTTCGTTGAAATTGAATTTCTATTATTTATCCCTTTTTCGATTTAATTTCTTAAAAAAGGGCGTTACGTTTACCAAGGTACATATCTAATCTTCAATAATATTACTTTTCAGTAGAAAAGCAGGAAAGCAAAAAAACAACCATTAGAGAAATCAATACGAGACGTAAATGAAAGTATCGAAAGAACAAAGTATAAGAAACAGGTATGTATTGTGTATATCAATTGTTATAGGAAATCGTGAATACAAAGTCATTTATAAAAAGTAAAAATAGAAATATGCATATATATATATATATATATATATATATATATATATATATATATATATATATATATATATATATATATATATATATATGGATTCTGTTGAAGAGTATGCTAGAGGTTGGGCTAAATTAGAAGACGTAGAGCTTGATACTTTATCCGACTGGATAAGGACAATTAGAAATTTTGTCAAGTCTAGGATTGCAAAACTTAATGGGTCTATGGGTACTAAACCTTCTTTAGTGCTCAGGGACCCTGAGGTTTCTGCGGTCCTTACTGACATACATAACAGGTATGTTGTTGTCCCTGCTGATAAAGCTTCTAATAACATTATTTTCGTTTGTAAGAAATTCTATGTTGAATGTCTTATTAAGGAGCTTGGTTTAGATAGTATATCAGAGAATCCTACCTATACCAAAACTAATTTTACAAAAGATGAAGTTCTTTCCAATCATAGGGGAGTCCTTGAGTCTTTTGGTATCAATTTAAAACAGGAAGAACTTGACCTGCCTTACTTGTATTGGATTCCAAAAATTCACAAAAATCCATAGAAGGAAAGATATATTGCAGGTTCCTCTAAATGTTCTACTAAATCATTATCAGTAATTCTAACACAAATTTTGACAGTTGTCAAAGATGGCCTTCAGACTTATTCAGATAGAGTCTATTCTACATCTGGCATCAACCAAATGTGGATTCTCAAAAATTCTAAAGAACTACTTGACCATTTTGTCTCTAATACTCTATCTTCGGTAAAAAGTATAAAAACTTTTGATTTTTCTACCCTTTACACCACTATCCCTCATGCTAAATTGAAAGAACGTCTAAAACAAATCATTCACTTTTCATTTTTTTACAAAAACGGTAAACCAAGATATAAATATCTAGTGCTCAACAGGGAGTCTGGTTATTTTGTAAAACACCATACAGACTGCAAACAAAAATATACTGAAGATACCATCAACAAAATGTTAGAGTTTTTGATAGACAACATATTTGTTGTGTTTGGCAATATTATCTTTCAACAAACAATCGGTATACCAATGGGCACAAACTGTGCACCTTTACTTGCTGATTTGTTTCTTTATTCATATGAATCAGAATTTTTACAGAACCTTGTCAAATCTGGAAAAAAGACTGTCGCTAAATCATTCAACTACACATACAGATATATAGATGACGTTCTTTCTCTAAATAATCACAAATTTGGAGAATATGTGAATGTCATCTATCCAAGTGAGCTTGAAATAAAAGACACGACAGATTCTCCATGTTCTGCTTCATATTTGGACTTATACCTCAATTATGACACCCATGAAAGGTTACATCTGAAGCTATACGACAAACGTGATGACTTCAATTTTTCTATAGTCAACTTTCCGTTTCTTTGCAGTAATATCCCTGCTTCTCCTGCGTATGGTGTATATGTTTCACAGTTAATACGGTACGGTAGAGCTTGTTCCCACTATGGGAACTTTCTGCAACGCAGCAAATTACTTACAATAAAATTGTTGACACAAGGATATTGCAAGCCTAGGCTAATCAGGGCCCTTAAAAAGTTTTATGGCCGTCATCACAATATTGTTGATAAGTATGTAGTCACTGTATCCCAACTTATACTGGATATATTTGACTTACCATAGTTCTTTGTTCCTTTCATTCTCAAAATTGACTTGCACGTGACGGGTGTAGCTAGCTAAACAGGAGGTGCTTACCCTTCCGGAGCACCCGGCCTCACTTCCTTGATGGAAGTTCACGTGTATCACCTATTTTGCCAGTTTGCAAAGTTTTTACTTTGTTTTTAGGGTTGTGATATGGACAAGGACTAGTATGTTTGTTTTATTATATATATATATATATATATATATATATATATATATATATATATATATATATATATATATATATATATATATATAAATTTCACATGACCAGTTCTTAAAAAACAATTTGTATTGTCACTAGCGCTTTCATGTCTTACGACAATCTTCAGGTGACTATGAATTCTTTTGAATGACAACGAGTTTTACTACGTAAAATTCTTATGACGTCATCGATACAAAGGGGAGATAATAAACGTCACTGGTAAAATCGGAGGTAGTTAACTGCAGTGTTGATGTAAAAATTAATGGATTAAATTTTTGAAATACGTTAATAAATTTATTAATTTATTTATTAACGGATTTCAAAAATTTAATCAATTCATTAATTTTTACGTCAACACTGCAGTTAACTACCTCCGATTTTACCAGTGACGTTTATTATCTCCCCTTTGTATCGATGACGTCATAAGAATTTTACGTAGTAAAACTCGTTGTCATTCAAAAGAATTCATCGTCACCTGAAGATTGTCGTAAGACATGAAAGCGCTAGTGACAATACAAATTGTTTTTTAAGAACTGGTCATGTGAAATTTTTATTTATCGATATATTTTTCTGTACACAACAAAAACTAACTGTGGACTATATATATATATATATATATATATATATATATATATATATATATATATATATATATATATATATATATATATATATATATATATATATGTATGTATGCATATATAACAATCAGCTATCATCTTTAGTTTGTGTAATGTAAACTCTGTCAATGTTTATAACGTGGAATATGATTTCAGTCAGATTGAAGTCGTTATACACCTCCTAGTGATTAAATTTCAATGTTGACAGTTTTTCCAGCTAAATTTCTAATTTTATTTTCGATTCTTTGCATAGAGTAAAGGTATCTTATGAATTTATGTTGAGACAAACAAAAATTGTCTAAATTGTCTAAATCAGACACATACCTAAAAGATATTCTTGTTTGAATAACAGTTCGACACGACAAAGCAAGGAAAGATAAAGATTTTCACATTCTTATCTGTAATCCGACACAGGTTATTCTTTTCAGACTGCCAAAGCTTTATGACCGAGCTAGTTTCCTCTTGTAATTTTGTTTGTTGACACTTAATTTCACAGAAAAAACACGCTACATATGGCCTGATTTTTTTTTTTTTTAATTGTTTCATTTTAACAGATGCGTCTGCAAATTGAACAAGAACGAAAAAGCCTTCATGTATATACGTCTTAACAAGAATCTTTTTCGATTTTTGTTCTATTTTAAACAGATTCGACTAAAAATTTGAAACAGTAACAAACATTTTAACCAAGTGTTGATTTAGAAGTGCTTATTGTAATTCTTTAAGTCGTTGGTGTTTGTTTTATTTGGCTTTTGAAACAGAAAGTATGTGCCAAATCCATTAAGCCGCAATCTTTGTACGTGTGGATTTTCCATTTTTATTGATTATCTACAATTAGAGAACAACTGTTCTTAGGTGTCTATCGGTACTTAATTCAAAGGATTTTTATATTAGTTGATAAACTTTTAGCAAGTAGTAATGTTTCTTTGTGAAAACAAATGTCACACAAAATTCTTTTTAGAAATAGGTTACTTTTTCCATTAATATATGATCAAGGAAAGCTTAAATTCAAATACCCTCTTATAAACAGATGATGCCAATAGCAACAAAATAAAGTTTAATCATAACAGATAAATGTTCATAACAACCTTCAGTTTTAACATAAACAAAAAAATTAAAAAATAAAATAAAATAATAAAAGTAAAAACTTCATGTCATTATCTTTTAGTCAGTAAGTCTGTATTAAGCACTTTAAAGTTTATTTTCCAAAGAAGATTCTGACCCTGACCTTTGACCTCATAAAGTAAAACGGTGTTAACAATATAGATATTAGCATATGCAATACCCATCTTGAAACGTATTAAAATGACAAAAAAAAAACAATGTGCACATCTAGGTAATAACTTTGAACTTGAGTCCATTCACGAAAATAAACATTGAAACTGAAAACGCTGCATAAAATGAACATTTTAAATTTTATTTTGATAATAAGAAGATGACCCTTACATTTGACGTGACCTAAAAAGTAAAAGGATTTCAAAAAATAAAAAAACATCCAAAATTAGAATCTGCATCGAAATATCTATTAAGATAAAATCTCTAATGCAAAAAACTAGGTTATGACCTTGACCTTCGACTTTATTATAAGTGAACTTTAAAAAACAACAAGAAACATCCTTACTGAAAATTAAATGACATTATCTTTTCAAACACAGCAATTTAAATCAAATAAAAACGTGTTTACTTTCTTTAATAAAATTTAACAAATTCAAGTTACCATAGCTTAAGACACAAAAGAATCAAATACATGTATTACATAAGAAATTGTATACAATGGTCACTTTGTGTACACAATGTTAATTAAGAATTTTAACCAATGAGTCCGAATAACCTTTACCTTTAACGAATTTACCACAAAAGCAACTCCAAACAAGATATTGCCAATTTGTATCCATAAATAAAATTATTTTTAAACTTTTTTCTCGACGTTGCCCGATCGCCAGCTGACATTTGATAATCTAAGAAACGGTTTTTTTTTTTTTTTTTTTTTTTTTTTTTTTTTTTTTTTTTTTTTTTTTTTTTTTTTTTTTTAAAACTTGGTTAAAAACTAAATGGATGCATGATTTTGATTTCAATTTCTAAATATTTAGTTGGGATTTACAGTTGGGATAATTGGGTTTTTGTGTTAAACTAAGTAGTCCAATTTTTTTTACAAAAATTAATTTAATTTTTGTTTTTTATTTTAATCTTATTTTATATATTATTATTTTTTTCATTATTAATGTATTTATTTATTCATTTTTATTTATTTTCATTATGTTTTTATTCTGTCAAAAATACATGATTGCATTGGTTTTTCAAACATGTGTTTATACACTTACAAATTGCTTTTTGTTACGTAAACAATTTTACATTACTTTTCTATAGATTATCTCAAAACGTTTAATTAACTCAGTAAAAGCATTCGTGTTGAATCTAGTTTTTTTTAGTTATTTAAACTTAATTTGAACAAACTGCAGTGTTAGAAATTTTGATTGTTAAAATCTCTTGTAAAATCAATATATGCAACACCACGTGATAGTATAACGTGACTTTCATTGATTAATTCCGATAATTTAAACTCCCTTTGGGCTTTAATTTGGTTTACAAAGTGTTGGCAATCAAGATAGTGAAACCAAATCCCATGCTTTTAGTAATGTGATAACTTTACTTAACTGCAAGCGGATCCCTAAGGATAAATGAAGTTGATAAACTAAACATTTTGTCATTAAAACACTCATTTTTAGTCTCATTCATTCCTTCCTTCTGTTTTATGATATAAATTATATAAGTTGCAAGTTTATTTTCCTAAAAAGTTGAAACCAACCCCTTTTCCTTTTGGCATTTTGCTTGCTAGAACAACTGTTTTGCGGCTTTTGGGTCTTTTTTAATCAGTCAAAGAGTAAAATTTAACCTTTAATCATTAATAGATATAAAACAAAAATAGTTGTATAATTTTGAAGTGCCATATGTGCACCTTTCTGATCAAAAGTTGAAAAAGTTGATAGATACAAAATACATAAGCCAAACGGTTGGAAATTAATGAATCCAAAGATCTAATTGTTTACGAATCCAAATCGAATCAATTCAAATATACCATCAAAAAAGTTTGAAAAACTAGCACTTATGTGCTTTGTAGAATCTTCTTTCTACTGTTGTTAACTTCCTTTATTATTATTTATTTTTTTAATTTTGTTACCTTAACAGAGCCAGAGAAAAACACGCTTGTCCAGAGGATCAAACGTTTATTTATAGATAAATTTTTTTTTTCAGAAATGAATCTAGACTTTTCTACCTTTAACTTAAGAAACAATCTAATTTAAATCTGATCTGTATTTATTAAAAAAAATGTAAATTAAACGAAATTAAGTTTTAAAATTTTTAATTAGAATTCTTCTCTTTATTTTTACACCTACTTTAATCCCTTTTAAAACAATCTGCTATCAAACAAATATATTACTACTTCAGGTTTCAAAAATGTGGTTTATCATTGTATCAATATTTGTGAAAAAAAAAATTGTAGTATAAAACCCAATCCAGTCTTAAATAAGATACACACCCTCTAACACGTACCGTCATAGACTGTTAAAGTTATTGAGATAAATTAGATAAATTCCAAAATCCGAAATACAAAATACTCACAGTGAAACAAACCAAAAAAGATAAAACAACAACAAAAACCTAAAAAAAAAAAAAAAAACAAAAAAAAAACAACAAAAAAACAACAAAAAAAAAAAAAAAAACAAAACAAACAAACAAACAACAAAAACAAAAAACTTGTAGGACATTGACAGTATTTAAAAGCAAAAACATTTAAGCACTACTTCTATGTTAGAATGCACTTTCAATTATCCCAATACAACAACGGTGTAAAATGTCTTAAAATCTACTCTGCCCTTGTCCTGCCGATACTTCCTGTATCGTTAATTAAATTTGAGTCTCTAGTGACGACAGAACGCAACCAAACCATCGGTCATTGTACCATAGTTCCATTAACGAACGCACCAAATGACAGTATCGATGTATCACTATACGTCATTCTTCTCATAACAATAATTGTATTTGTATTTTGATTAACATTCAAATATATACCTTAAATTAGATTAGTGTACGAGTTTAAGATGATCATTTAAATACGGCCTTTTGTAAAAGATTGTCGCTTTATTGATACAAATACGCGATTAACCATTACTTAATGAAATGAATCCTCTAGGAAGATATTGTTAGTGCTTTATTTTACATTATGCATCCTCAAAAGCTTATCGGGTCGTGGGAAAATTGTTTACACTGTTGAATGCTTTCAATACATGATCGCGTGAAATATCTCTAAAGAACGTCGTAAAATCTCGAAGATTGTGTGATTTAATTACTGAATGTTTGTTGAATTTAAAACGAAAACATAAAGGTTTTAGAATATAAATTAGAACACTTACGCTCCATTAAAATCCAGTTCATCTTAAATTGAACATCGTAAATTGCAGCTGTAAATAACTCAGCAAATGTTCAAAGCAACTTAGACATATAATTACGTCAATATACACTATTAAATATTACACTTTCCGCTGTAACGTGTTCTAAGTTAGCAATTACAACTACGGTGGCTCAGTTAGTAGAGTGCTTGCTTAGTAGGTTACAACCCTTGTCGGGTCTGAACAAGACTTGAAAAATGGTAGTGACCGTTTCTTCGCCAAGCACTCGGCATTTTAAAATCAAAGTCACGAGGACTTTCGGAGAAGACCTTAAAAACCAATGCCCTGTGCCATGAAAGACGTGGCACGTTAAAGAACCCTCCATGCATATTGTCCTAAGCGCACTACACAGGTCAAAATTTCAGCCACTTTACATATCACTGGTATCGTTTCAATATAAGTGAAATATTTTTGACCGGAACCCTCAGTGTAAAACCTCATTATTAAATCAAATCAAATCAAATAATTTTGCATGAAATTTTGAGCTACTGCTTTTGTAACTTGCGCTTGGCAATAATAGTATCGACAAAGTATCGACAATTGTTCCGCTGTTTTAAAAAGACTTGGAGAGTGGCAAGCTTGTCTGTGGCGTACTGATTTATTTAAATCTCTCTGGTTGCGCGCCGCTGCGGTAGCTCAGTTGGTAGAGTGCTCGCTCCGTAAGTGGGAGGTCGTGGGTTCGAACCCCGACCGGGTCTGACCGAAGACTTGAAAGTGTTTAGTGACTGTTCCTTCGCCATGCACTCGGCATTACAAAATGAAAGTCACGGTTCTCTCGGATGGGAACTTAAAATAAACAAGGTCCCGTGTCACGACAGGCGTGGTACGATAAAGAACCCTGCTGTATAATGCCATCAGCGCAACGCACAGGCAAAATTTCTGCACTTCCGCCTATGGCTGGCGACGTCTTGATATAAGTGAAATATTCTTGACTGGGACGTTAAACATCATTACTATACTCTTACTGGTTGCGCGATTGCAAGACAAACAAAATTCACTCGTACTCACGCATGCGCAATCTTTATCTTAAATTCAGCTAATAAAGAAATAAAACTTGCTCTCGTCGAAATGAGCTCAAAATGGCGATGAGCAGTTAAAAACATCAAACCTTTGTTCTCCACTAAAAAAATAGAGTGAATGTATAGAAGAATAATATGTAAATATACAACCTCTATAGTGAGGAATTTTGTGAAGATAGGTTGGAATGTATATCCATTTTTTCCCAGAAGACATTTATTGGAATCCAAGGATTAGAATCTTTAACGTTATCATGTATAAACAGTATTTAATTACTATTTCATTACAAACTATGTCCATGGTATTGTATCTTATTAAAAGTCTTTTGATAGAGTCCCCAAAGACACGTGACCTACCATTTTGTCTGACAGCTTTCATAATCATTTTAATCTGTTCACCATGATTTATCAGCGTTGTGTTACAAGGCAAAATAGCTTGTGAAAGAAACAAAGAAACTTGACATTGTTGATTTCATTAAAGAATCTTATTTATAGGTTTCATTTATTTAAAATGATGAAGAAATCTTCCGACTGAAGCTGAGGGCGATTTAATTACCAATGCTTATTATTTAATTAGGAAAAGGCAACTTAAAAACTTGTACTTGGAAACGACAAAAGTATCAAAGAACAAGAAAATGATATAAAAAAGCTAATTCTAAGGAAATAACAAAAGACTTTCAGCGATCACTGGAATAAATTTCAGGAATGTAGTTGTAGTAACATTAAAGAGCCCACAACTATCTCATTCTCTTTTTCAAGATTCAAAATTCCGCACATTTTAAAATAAAAAAAACTTTGCATTTTTATGTTATTCTTAAAAATTTAAAATCATTTAAAATAATATTTATTATACTTTATTTTAATTTTCTTCAAAAAAAATTCATTGAATTAATATCAATTACACTGATGTTTTGCGCTTTCGAATATGTTCACAAATTTTGTTTTATCGAATACAGTAATTATTTTAATTAACTTTGGATATTTCCATCTGAAATACCATGTTAAAATAATTGCAAAAATTATGTCACAAATGATAAGAAAACTGATGTACGAAAAAAAGGATAGATAGATAGATAGATAGATAGATAGATAGATAGATAGATAGATAGATAGATAGATGCCTCGACTAACCAGTCTTGAAAGGAGTGTGTAAAAAGCACCATTATTTCCAAATCACAATGCCTCGGTTTAAATCCTCGGTTTGGGAAGTTCATTGTGTTAAACAATTTGTCATTTTTGCAAGGAATTGTCCTATGCACTGACCCTCCCGATATAAGTGGAATAAATCATTTCCGGGTGCAAAATTTCATCACTCTAAACCACTAAAAATTACTTCTACCCATAAATGAATCGGCTTGGTGGTTCAGAGGAAGGGCGTTCGACTCGAGAGCTGAATTTGAACCCAATCCTGGTCAAATGTAAGACTTCTAAATATTGCGAAAATAAAGTTTTTCTTGCCTGGCGCTCGGCATAACGAGGATAGAGTATCGTATTTTCCAGGTTAAACATGACTCATAAAGGTAACTGTCCAACATACACGGTTTAAGATTTTTTCAAAAATTTGTTTTTGTTTCTTTTGGAACAACCCTTGTTTGAAAAAAAATATGATATATATTATCTTGTCTGATGATATCGTTTATTTTAAAGAATTAACAGGAGTGGAACTTTGTGCTAATTGTCATTCAATCTGGATCTTTGCCAATTGTAAGTCCAAAAATGTTACTGCGTCGTAATGACATGTCATTACAGTCAACGAATGCTTTCCGATATTTAAAAAATAAACCTATCTATAACTAAACTGAAAAGCAATGTTTTATTTCACTTATTATGACGTCAATTCTATTGAATTTGAATGATTCTGATTTCGGTTTGCAATTGCCAAATGAATTTGTATTGTGATGTAATTTTGATTGATAAAAATATTGATTTCAGTGGGTGTTTACTGATGACTGAAACAATAGGCAAACAAACAAAACCTAAAATTGTGACTTGTTATTCCACGTTATAATTTCGTGAAATTTTTTTGTTATGATTTTAATAATTTTATAGATGATAGTTTTATAGTTAAAATGAACGAAATTTGTCGATGTTAAATTCATGGATCAATGTATAGATGAGGCGTAACAAATTACAAAGTGGGGCATCGGTGGTCGAGTGGTCTAAAGCGCGCGCATACGGATCACAGCGCCTCTCACTGCCTGGGTTCGAATCCTACTCAGGACGTGATCTAGTGTGAGAAAGTTTGTAAGTTCATTTGCCGAAGGTCGGTGGTTTTCTCCGGGGCGATCTGGTTTCCTCCATCATACCACAACTGACCGCCTCTATATAAGTGAAATAATCTTTACGGGGTTGTAAAACACCATTACTCAACCCTCACTCCACAAATTACAAAGTAGCCCTTCTACAGAACGATCTACAGATATGCGCATTATCAGACAATACAACTCGGCTTACAGGGCTAAATGTGGATTATTTTTTATTTAAATTAGACTTACGTGTTTGATCAGCAGAAATTCCAGGAATGCATGGATACAAGTTTCCACATGATGGTTCTTTTACACCCATTTCCACATCATAGCCAATATTCGTACCCATATCCATGGTATAATTTCCATTTTCACCGATATCTATTTGGTCAATTGTAAAATCGTCTAAGGGTTGAATAGATTTGTTGCTAGCCCCGTTTGTCCAATGATGCAACATCAGCGATGAAATCAAGTTTCCCCAAATATGTGTTGTTTGGAAACAAGCTAAAAATATCCCGTGAAATCTAAACACCTCTTTATCCACTCCGTCTTTGGTAATTCTCGAAGAATCAAATGCTAACTTTAATATATATGAGATTTCAGCAGTCCATAATATACCTTGTCCAAATCCTGAAAAAATGGCTGTAGGTATCAGTGTATAGAATCTGGGATAAAAATTGGCCCCAATCCAAACTAAAAGGCTAAACATACCACAAACTATGGCCCATTTTGCTGATAATGTATTTATGATTGTGGGGGCCCAAAGACATGTCAGAAACATGGTTCCATGAACACATGACATTGATATAGATCCAAGGTGATTTTTAGCATTAATAGATGTTTGTAAATTTTGTATAGCACGGAAAGCTGAAAACAACATAATGAAACTTATACACAAAAATATGAGGTTCTTCTTAAATGTCAGAATAACAACTGAAGGAACATTGCTACTAAGTTCTGAGCATGGTGTTCCAACCATCTCCCTTCCATCCACAGGATCAAGAGAATTTAAAATTTCAGTATTATCTGGTTTTGCATTTTTAAAGTCTCTTTGAATTTCCTTTTGGAGATCTGGGTTCATCTCGCTATTGATTCTATATACATTTTTGGACTTCGGACTTTTGGACCTATTAGCCACGGCTGCCTTTAATTCCTCTACCACTTTTTCCCTGCAAATTATTGGATCTTTGCGATTCTCAACATGATTATTTGCAGTAACGTTTAAACTGTCAGCTTGGTGATCATCCGGGATTGAGCCCATTTCCAAACTATCGAGATTTTTCCTGGTTGCTCTGATATAACTTTCTTTACGGGGTCTCTTGCTTATCATTGATTCTACAAAATCTGGTGGTTCCTCTTCGTCCCCCGTACTTTTACGTAATGCATAGCGGTAACTTTCAGTTCTTTGTCGACCTCCGATTTGAGTTGCATAGGTATAACTTGGTCTCCGAGATCTATGAAGTCCAAATCCTGGACCAAGACCTGATATATCCCACGGTGATAAAGACGATGATGACGACATTATGTAGAAATTCTAATTCGTCGTCGATTAAAATTTGACTATCGTTTGGAAATGTTAAAGAAAAACGTTCAAATTTAAAATTCAAAAGTTATTCTCTATATCCATATTGGTGATAATAAATCTAGAAAATATAGCATTAGGATTTTAAACATTTTTAGAATACTGAACACTTTTTTCTGTCTTCATATAAACAAATAGACTACCCCGAAACAGGTAAACGTTTAATCATCAACAAATGGTTTATCTTTAACAATTTAAAAAACACCTCCTCTGTTGTCATATTTTAGCCAGAATGAATCCCAATCAAATAAAGCTTAGATGTTTAAAATAAAACCGCTATCCATTGTATACAATACAATGCAATCCCCAGGTTTTTTTATGAATTGGAAACGCTAATAAAATCCACTGTTATATAAGCTAAAGACGGTAAAGTTCCTTGCATCCAAAAAATAGCTCCAATGAAGTCAAATACACCCAAATGAATAGATATATGTTTTAGAGCTACTGAAAATCCTTACATCCAAAGAATCGCTGTTTTCCTTACATCCAAAAGAATCGCTGTTTGTTTTCAGATCCACTGAATCTCTTTATATCCAAAGGAATGGCTGTTTGTTTATAAGTACATCTCATTTTTGCAGCTTTTTCCTACAATTAAAAAGTCAATAAAAGCTCGTGCACTGTTTTCTATCACTTAAACGCTATAAAACTCATCATATCGTCTGCCTGTAAATAGAATAGCATGTCGTCTGCTGTTTGAATAAAGACTCTCCTGAAATGTGTAATTACGTTTTAATATTGGAGTCCATGCACTAGCATTTTATTCAATTATAGCAGAACTAATACAATTAAGTATAAACATCAAACAGCAAAAAATTCAGCTTTAGATTTCAATAAGAGTTTGACAATATCATGATTTCTATGACTAAACATCACATCAAATAACTCGATTTGTACTGAAGTTTTTTTTTTTAAATTATTGTTCTCGTATAGTATTTCATGATGATTCATTTAATACAAGGATTTCTACTGTAAGCAAAAAATTGTTTTTAATGACCTATTTGTCGAAATAAAGAGGATGGAGAATAACTTGTAGGTATTGATTTATATATCATTAAAATGATGACATAATACAACATCGTTCGACAAACATCAAAAGCTCACAATTTTAAACTACCGCTGTTGAAAAAAATCAGAAACATGTACGTATCTCTTGTCAATACGAATAATTCCTTCATCTTAAAAATTAATTTTTCTATCTTTACCTAGCGTACAGATTTTAGTGTTTCATTTATAGCGTGGTCAAATTCAGTCGGGTCAGGACCGAAACGTAAAAGGTCAAATTCAGTCGGGTCAGAACCGAAACGTAAAAGGTCAAATTCAGTCGGGTCAGAACCGAAACGTAAAAGGTCAAATTCAGTCGGGTCAGAACCGAAACGTAAAAGGTCAAATTCAGTCGAGTCGGAATCGAAACTAAAAAAAATGCCAAATTCGGATGGGTCAGAACCGAGACTAAAAATGCCAAAATTCAGTCGGGTCAGAACCAAGACTTAAAATGCCAAAATTCAGTCGGGTCAGAACCAAGACTTAATGTGCCAAAATTCAGTCTGGTCAGAACCAAGATCTAAAAATGCCAAATTCAGTCGGGTCAGAACCAAGACTTAATGTGCCAAAATTCAGTCGGGTCAGAACCAAGACTTGAAAAGGCCAAATTCAGTCGGGTCAGAACCGAGACTTAAAATGCCAAAATTCAGTCGGGTCAGAACCAAGACTTGAAAAGGCCAAATTCAGTCGGGTCAGAACCGAGACTTAAAATGCCAAAATTCAGTCGGGTCAGAACCAAGACTTGAAAAGGCCAAATTCAGTCGGGTCAGAACCGAGACTTAAAATGCCAAAATTCAGTCGGGTCAGAACCAAGACTTAATGTGCCAAAATTCAGTCGGGTCAGAACCAAGACTTAAAAAGGCCAAAGTCAGTCGGGTCAGAACCGAGACTAAAAATGCCAAAATTCAGTCGGGCCAGAACCAAGACTTAATGTGCCAAATTCAGTCGGGTCAGAACCAAGACTTAAAAATGCCAAAGTCTGTCGGGTCAGAACCGAGACTTAATGTGCCAAAATTTAGTCGGGTCAGAACCGAGACTTAAAATGCCAAAATTCAGTCGGGTCAGAACCAAGACCTAATGTGCCAAAATTCAGTCGGGTCAGAACCAAGACTTAAAAATGCCAAATTCAGTCGGGTCAGAACCGAGACTTAAAATGCCAAAATTCAGTCGGGTCAGAACCAAGACTTAATGTGCCAAAATTCAGTCGGGTCAGAACCAAGACTTAATGTGCCAAAATTCAGTCGGGTCAGAACAAGACTTAATGTGCCAAAATTCAGTCGGATCAGAACCAAAACTTAAAAATGCCAAATTCAGTCGGGTCAGAACCGAGACTTTATGTGCCAAATTCAGTTGGGTCAAAATCAAAATGTAAAAGGTCGAGTTAAGCCGGAACATAACTGAGTTTTAAAAGGTGGAGTTTAACCAGGTCAAATCCGAGACTTAATAGGTCGTTGTCATAGGGGTAAGAACCGTAACTTAAAAGGTTCAGTTTAGCCCGGTTAGAACTGAAACTTAAAGGTTCGAATTTAGCCTGATTGGAACCGAAACTTGAAAGGTCGAGTTTAGCAAGGTCAGAGAATATACATGTAACTAAATTATTTCGGGTCAGAATCGAAACGTAAACGGTCGAGTTTATCCGGGCCTGAACCTGAGTCAAAGGGGTCATGTTTAGCCAGCTCAAATCCGAGACTTAATAGGTCTAGTTTTGCCGGATAAAAGCGAGACTAAAGAGGTCGAGTTTTCCCGGGTGAGAGCAGATACGAAGAGGTCTAATTTAATCGGGTTAGAACCGAGGTTGCAATAGGTAATTCACATAATTCACCCTTGTTTTTATTATAAAGCAGATGCTATACGTTTGATAACGGATTTGTCATAATAACGAGGCATGCGGATATTGATTTAAGATGGAATAAACCTTTCCGTAAGAAAAGAATATGTGGTATAATTTAAAATATTCTTTGTTAAAAATAGATAACACGAGGCTTATTCTAAACGTTGTGTTTGATATTTAAGTCCAATTTGAAATAGCCGACTAGAAAAAAGACACACAGATTCAATTAGGCCAATATTCTATCATCTAAGTTGAAATTTTTAAAAAAAAATCTTTTTGGTTGAATTTGTTTTTAATTCTTAACAGAAGATAAACTGGTCTTCTCAATAAAACGTTATCAAACTGTTTTTTTCTCATTGAAATTGGTCCCCTTAGCAACAACAGAATGTTAAATAACATTGTATTGACATGTGTCCGGAAAAGTCAAACAATAATTTTAATTAATTAATTATAATTAATCATTAATTATAATTAATTAATTAATAATAAACCTATAAAAATGGCACAGATAGGTTGAATGTTGATTTTAATGTTGTTTCGCGTTACCTCAGCATTTTTTTCAGAATCTTTTTCGAGACGAGTGCAAGTTAAGGGATTATTTCAGAAAAAAAATGCGATTGCGCTTTATGAACTGTACATTTTTATACATGCGCCACTCAGGTCACTACCTGACAAAATAATGTTTTACGTTGCCGCAGCATTGTTTTAGCAGCTTTTTGCGACGAGGGCAAGTTTTAATATTTAGGGATTTATATGATTACATGTACCTACGAAAATGAGTTGGATTTGTGAGTTCGATTAATGGTCTGTACCTTCAAAGTAAAGGGCTCACTCAGATATGAACTTTAACAAGCTAGCTGGCAGTCAGTATGACACAGACAAGTATATCGCTAGCCTAGTCGTATTATCCTTACACCGGTTAAACTAGTCAATACTGTGTCCTCCTAATGTCGAGTGCCAGTATTTAATTCGGTTGTTGTCAGTTGTGTTGACTGAGTGCTCTGTGGTATGGTAAACAAGTGACCTAGTCTTACAAAGACTACTATTAATATACACTAATATATTTTCAAATGTCGTATGGAATTCCCATCTTTCCAATCTTGAGAGCTTTTGCATTCATTCGACCATAAATCACAAAAACCACGTGACTCCGTGTATGCATACATAATAAATCATATTTAAAAAAACCGCTTGTACAAAACTCATCCACAATATAAACAAGTACGCACCCTCGCAATTATTATTAAATATTTTCACTTCGCGAGTATCTGAAAAAAAATCCGAAGCGACGTAAATCATAATTCAACCAATCAAATAACTTTGGCACTATTAGCAGTTGATATGCGAAATTTAATGACTCGTAAGTTTAATAAGTGACTCCTGAAAATCAATATTTTATTTTGCATACATGTCTCAAATAATCTTAATGCCAAGTAATTAATGAGTAAATACAATGTCTTAGAAAAAAAACAATTAAAAAAAAAGCTGTGAGTGAAAGAGTTATCGAACGCTTATTGAATGTGAACCATCTTAAATGACAGAAACAATCGTTAGAATCACTCGGAAGGAATAATTGAATTACATATGTATGCTTTGCATCGAGCAAATTGAATTCTCCATTCAATAATAAATTGATGAGGCTTAGTTTTGATGGGATGGTTTTATCTAGGTGCATAAACCCTTACAATTTAACCAAATAGAAATCGGATGATTTGCGGTCTCTGTGACCAAGACTTCGTTTTTTATCTAGTTGCACGAACCCTTACAATAACACGAACTCGGATGATTCTCTGTTTGATCTATTAATTGATTGATCGATCGATCGATGGATTGATTGCTTGATTCAATGGAGTAGTACATACCAGTCAAGAATATTTCACTTATATCGAGACGGCACCAGCTACAGGTGAAGTGACAGAAATTTTGTCCTTTGCAAAGCGCTCAGGGAGGGTTCTTTAGCGTTCCACGCCTGCCGCGACACGTGACATCGGTTTTTAAGGTCTCATCTAAAGAACTTCGTGACTTTCATTTTTAAATGCCGAGTGCTTGGTGAAAAAAACGGTCACTACCTTTTTTTAAGTTTTGGTCAGACCCGGCCGACCAGGGTTCGGAACCTCGACCTACCACATTCGAAGTGAGCACTCTACGTACCAACTGAGCTACCATAGTGTTAGGTCTGATCTCTAAAGCCATATACATGACTCTCGTTGTTAAAAGAACAGAATAACGATGGTTTACACAGAGTCAGAATTATGTAACATTAGAAAATGTTAAGAAGTGGTGCAATGTGTGTTTTCTGATGCGTGCTGACTTTTTGAGCTAGCAAGTTATATTAAAATTTACCATCGGATGCGCTCTAGACCTTACAATACTCGCCCAAATCATGCATAAACAAACTTGGTTTTAGATTAATCCTTAGAGATTAATAAACTTGGCTTTTTTACGAAAATCTTAAGTTTGCTGGTGCGACGTTATACAACATTACAACTCAACTAACCAATCTAAAATGTTTATTATTCGTTCCATCCATGTTAAAGCACATGTTAATATTTTTAACATTTTGACAAAATTAACGAGATTTATCCGTTACTAGATCTAGTAGAATTTTAAACATTTTTCATGATCCGACCCTTATGCTATAACCGATATATAAGAATCTAATAAGGAAAAACTTGTCCTTAGCTTGCCTTTCCTATTAAGCAAATACTATCATAAATTCAAGGAGACTTAATGTTAAATCGCTTATAATATAACGCTGTTTTATTGTTGAATTAAAAGATTCACGTTTGAAGACAAGAGAATAAAGAAAATTGACTTACCATTGATTTTCTTTGAAATCAAATGTCGAAACGACGTTGTAACACCATCATGTCTTCTGTACAATCTATCGGCTGCAAACATATTTTAGATTGTATATCAAAATGTGTTCCTCAAAAACGACCGTTTCTTTTCTAGATTTAGTGGCAAATATGGTTTCTTTACCATCAGTACTGTAGCGCTTCCTTATAGAAGATTACAATGTAATACTAACGCTGTTCTTCGATATTTTTACCACTGTTACTCACATCCAGAAGATACCAATCGATACCAAATTTGATAACCTTGGCGGGAAGATGGAGAAAATGGTTTGATCAGCCGACAGACAAAAATTACGACTGAGCGTTCCAAAATCGTTGAGCTAACATCAATGGATAGTGAGAAGGAGAGAAATAGGAGTATGCTGAGAATGATTTCATTAGAACTGTAACGATAATAGATTTTTTAAGTCGGATATCATCGCATTTCGGATTCCGTGTAGCCATCATGAAATATTGCTCTCAATTTTACGTAGCAGACGACCTTTAAACCAATTATTCCCGCCTGTAATGGGTCTTATATACTTCTTATAATGGCATCTTGCTTTTCAATGTCGGTTCTATATGGTAATAAAAAGACATAAAGAGTAGTAAATACGATATTTCACAGTGTTTGTTCGCATACATCCATTAATTTATGGAATTAATACGATATTGTCACAAGTACTGCAAGGTTACAATGCTAATGTTCTGTTTTACTCAAACACGTCTTGATCAGAAGTGACATACGACATATGTTAAAGCAATTAGAGATAAAAGCTGAAAAAATAATGGGTAACATAAATATTTGAATGGCTAAAAAAATATGGAAGACACTCCAATAAAAAAAGTAGCGTGGTCATAGCATTTTTAAGTGTGCGACACCAGTGCACATCTTGGTCTATATTTAGATAACATTATCTCGTCCGGAAAATGTTTATGACACATATTACCGGAATGACGCAATTTTACTGAAAAAAAAAAAACCCGGTCAAATGCGTTTCCTTATATAATTAAAAGCATAATTCTATAAAATTTTACTCGATAGCACACGATATTTGGTACACTTCGACAAAGCGGGATGTCATCCGAAAGTTTTTTTCTGTACGTCTTGGATCCTATGACTAGACGCAAAACTTCTGAAAATATGGATAGTCTTTATATATTGGTCCATCAATAAACAGTCGTTACCAAATTCAATTAAACTTTATAACTACATTATCACAAACCTTTTTGGATGATTATGACGTAACATAAACATACAACTTAATTTCCACAGATGTCTATGGACCTTATTGACGGTCTCATAATATAAACGTCAGCATCGATTTCGGCGAGATTACTTCCGGTCCGCAGATTTCGTTTTCTATCTTGATTGTAGTTGTTTAATTAATTTGTAATCATTTTTCAGATTTCACGTGTCTTTCATTAGAGTGTAATAGAGTACAGCACGTCCAAGCCACGATCCTTTAACTTATATCGAGGTGGTCAGTGCATTAATGGTGGAGGACACTGGAGTACCAGCTCAAAGCCATCTTCATTTGGAAAAGGATAAAACTATGTTTTACATATAAAGAGGATCTGCCCAAGAGTTATTCGAAACTGGGCGATGGGTAGCGATCTGATTCTTAGGAAGCGCTTTATATGCCACTCCCACTCCGATGCTTTCGTATCTGTTTGGCCTAATAGCATCAAGCTAAATGGGGCGTGTACAGAAACTAGACATAAAGCTCAAAACTTACATAGAACTGACTTGTATTTATGGTTGGTATTTGTAAAGCTGACCGAGTGATCTAAAATGCGCCCCTACAGATCACAGCGCCTCTCACCGCCTAGGTTCGAACTCCACTCGGGCAGATTCTAAATGAGAGGAAGTTTACCCGTTAACTTGACAAAGGTCGATGGTTTTCTCCAAACACTCCGGTTTCCTCTTCCATGTCTTAAATGACCGCCTCGATATAAGTGAGAGAATCTTGACTGGAGCGTAAAACACTATTAATCCAAAGCAATCCGCCCCCCCCCCCTCCCCCGTAGCAATCCAGACATGATATATAGAGAACTCGCGCGTTCGGAGATTCGTTTCATTATGAAACCCGCGTTAAGTTTTCACTATCTTACATGAACACAATCATAAGGAATATTGCGTTTCGTCCATTTTAATTCTAACAAGTTATTTTTGGCTCCAAATATGATTTACATAGATATTGACACTATGTTAACAAAATCTGAATTTGTTATTCAACGTTCTAAGTAAAAAAAAAAATAAATAGGATTTTCCTACACTTTATATTTTGAACTTTCATTAATAGGAGAAATCTCTTCCATTATTCATTTACTAGTGCTAAAAAGTCGCTAGATAATTGTGGTGTTTGCGTGTATGTTCACCTTTAACTCAAATATTCTTAGCGATTTTTGTGATAATGGCACTGTCGTGTTTATATAAATCGTTATTGACAATTTCCTGATAAATACATATTATACTTATGTTGAATTAGACTGATTTGTAATCTAATTAATTTAATGTGGGAGGGAATAAATGGTTTGAACTACATGTATTTTTTAATTTTTCTTGTGTTGTTTACTTGCCAAAAAAGGACAAAAATACGACATTTCAGAGGCAAAGCTAAAATATAAACTGCAAAAAGAAAAAGACAAGAGAGTACAAAGTTTGTACATTGTATTTACTGTCTTCAGGAACCTCGGGTGGCCGACTGGTCTAAAAGCGCCATATTTGACCACAGTGCCTCTCAATGCCTAAGTTCGAATCCATGATGGATTAATTGATTGATTGATTGATTGATTTAATGGTGTCAACAATGTTTCACTTATATCGAAACGTTTTAAGGGATCTTGTGACTTTCAATTCTAAATGCCGCTTGCTTGGCTAAAAAACAGTCGTTCCCTACCGGTATTTTCAAGCCTTGGTCAGACCCGGTCGAACACCCGACCTCCCACACTCGTGAGCACTCTACCAACTGAGCTACCGTAGTGGTGTGATTCCCTGGTGGAATAATGTGTATGAGAAAGTTTATCTGTACGTTTGCCGAAAGTACATGTAGATGGGTTTTTCGGGGCACTCCGTTTTCCTCTACCATTCTAGAATATAAGCAATCGAATCTTCACTGGGGCGATAAATACCAGTCCTTCTAAATTTAAAGGAAATAAATGGGGTTGTAGTTATTTAAAGCCTGATCCCGAAATGGGAGGGGAGTTATTAATGAGTGCCGATAGTGGATTAAATAACCAAGAGAGGGGTCCTATGCCGGCATAAACACCTGCTCTGTATACGATAAACATAGGGCACGGGAATTTTATTTGAAATGAAATAACAGTTCATATTTTTCAGATCAGAATGATTACATATATTGGTAATAATCGGTAAATAAAACTCAATTTTCTGCGTTTGCTTGATAAAGCAGTTGTCTGTCAAACAAGGATGATTTATAAGTCTCGGAGGTTTCCTTTTAAAAACCAATCTGGCAAATTTAACGGACGTCTAGACTTAGTGCATATGCACCAAGAATTGCATAAAAATCTTGGAACGTGAACAACGCTAGATTTCTAACACAAGAATTAAAGGATGACAAGTGATTTCTATAAAAACATTTTTGATGCCAAAGTTGTAATATTTTATTTACTTTTCTGATGTTATTTTTTAAACGAGTTATGGGTAAAATATTGGGAGATGGCGTAATTCGGTCATCTTTCGATCTATCATAAGATTCTTTACCAAATCCATATTTTCGACCAAAATAAATAAATAAATAAATAAATAAATAAAAAAAGAAGTAAAAATTAAAATCAAAATTTAAAAAAAAACATTTGAACTCAATCAGGAAATTTAAAAAACGAATACGAGTAGCTTTGGCATTTTAATAAAAATGTCATATATATGTTTATTCGTATAATTTTGGACATTAATTTGTCTCCATGACAACCTGATGTAAAATAATATGCACTTTACATTAACCATATAGATCGTATTGAGCTCCGTTAGTACCACACACACACACACACACACACACACACACACACACACATATATATATATATATATATATATATATATATATATATATATATATATATATATATATATATATATATATATAATCATGTGCACCACTGTAAAATTGAGCGTACGACTTTTGAAATCGAGCGCACGATTTCAAAATATATATGGCGGTGATACTAACGGGGCTCCGTAAGGTCGAATCACCAGCATCATAAACAATGTTAATCCGGTTACAGCATCAGAAAAACATATAAAGTTATAATAAGAAAAACAAATTAAATACACATATTGATATTCATTGATATGATAGCTATAAAAAAGTTTCGATTTAATAAATATGAGAGTGAAATAATGGTGTTTTTACTTATATTGAGGCAGTCAGTTTAAAATTGGAAACCGGAAATCCATCGACCTATGACGACTTGACAAACTTCCTCACACTAGGATCTGTCCGTGTGCGATTTGAACATAGACGGTGATAGGTATTGTGCTCCGCAATCGGGTTCCTTGGACCACTTAGTCACCGAGATCCCATTAACAAATAACGTGCTGGTTAACTTAAGATAACAGATCGCTGCAAATATCAGAAACAAAATTGTAGAGATTAACAAACGAGAAAAGACAAAAACAAACACACAGACAGTCAAATAAATAAATAAATGAATAAATAAATAAATAAATAAATAAATAAATAAATAAATAAATAAATAAATGAATGAATGAATGAATAAATAAATAAATGGTTATAAATAAATTTTGATAAATGAATAAATAAATAAATAAATTTTAATTAATGAATTTTAATAAATAAATAGAAATAAATAAATAGATAAATATGTTTTGATCGATCAATCCAAGACGCAAAATAATGGTATACATACGTTTATACTAATATAAATATGGACATAACTTTATAGGCAGGATGTCCAAGTATTAGTTATCAAATTTCTGTAAATTAACGACATAATTGAATATCTAGAATATGGGAAAAATCGATTTTCTTCCTCAAAAATAATATAAAAGAATATAATTAGATAAATCATCGAAGAATACATTGTATATTAACAAGATACAATTACAGCCCTGATAGAACTGACAAGCGGATATGAATTCTTTTGTGAAATATCATATACTAATCGCGTTTTATGACCATTCTGTTTTTCTGCTTAATTTCATTATTTACTAACTAACTTATAATTATGTCCTTTTCACTATATGTATTATTTGTTTTTATTCATTTATTTTATCCATTTTAGAGTTTTTATTTTATAACGTAGATAAATAGAAATTTGAGTACCAAAAAAAAGCTATAAATGATGTTCCCTTGATGTTTACCACGGGTTCGATGCCGAGTCATCCCGGTGCAATGAACATTAACAATTCATTTAGTAAATATTAGTATACTCAGTAATGTTGCATCTATAGTACAGATCCAAATGCGCCTTTAATATTGTTATCTAGAGATTATCCCTTAATCTTTTTATCAACAGGAAACAGATCATCATATCACATCATACTATATCATATCATATATCATACCATACCGGCATATCATATCGTATCATACAATAAAATACCATATCATAATATCTTATCATATCATATGATATAAAGAGAATCTATTACGAGTTTGAGGTCGAGATGGGGAAATTCCGATTGAGTGGTCAGATTTTTTTCATCTCAAACGAGGCTCTCACGAGATCGTAATTTTCCCAGCTCGACCTCAGTCGAGTAATTGATTATTTTTCTCGCATATAATTTACGAGAAAAATACCGGAATCCCTTCTATAATGTTGCAAAATTTTGCAACGGATGAATACAAAACACGCAGCAATAACAAATAACGTTTCACTCACAGCAGAATGTGAACCTACGCGGTAAAACAAAACAATGATTTTTCTCTTATATATATACATCGTTTAGTAAAAATGATATTATTGATCATAAAAAAGTCTTTTTTGTCGTTTTCATATAATTTTTCCCACAAAATTATTCAGACCCTTGCCAATCATAGTGAAAAAAATATAGTTCTTGTTCAACTGAGATAGGCTATACGTGCGCACGCGGGGTGCGATATGGAAAAAAATAACGTACTGGGAACACCCATTCAGTGGGATAAATCTATCACATATGCGAGAATATATCATATCATATCATATCATATCATATCATATCATATCATATCATATCATATCATATCATATCATATCATATCATATCATATCATATCATATCGTATCATATCATGTCATATCATGTCAAATCATATCAAACTTAAAGCTGCATTAAGTTTCCCTATGCATAATATATAATCGGCGCATTAACAAGTCTCTGAAGAATAATGTAATTAATTAGTTCCATGATAATACCTAACTTACGGTTGAAATTCACGGGCCCTCGGAAAAATACTGCTAGTTTGATCTACCAAAGATCTTATTTTAGAACAATGATTAGGTGATTCTTTATCGAAAACGAACAACGTCAACAAACACAGCAAAAGAGCATGTATTTAAGACCAATCACGCGGCGGCGCATTTTCATCGGTTGTGCGTATCAAAGTCAAACTGTTGTTTTTACAACCATTTTCCATCTCAGCCTTGCCGATTCGAATCCTTGCGTCATATACCATTTTTAATTTATATAAGTGTATGTGCAGAGTATACTGCACACCGCTAGTCAAACTGACTAGTGTGACAGATGTCAGGTGAGCGATTCAGGCCCATTTATTACTAAAGAATTTTAACCAATCATATCCATCCACATCATACCCGGTCCTACAATATGGCGGCGCCCATGAAGGTAAAATTTTTACTCAAATATTGTTTTTGTTGACTTTTAAGTGTAATGTCTTAGTGGTTTTGCAATAGTAGTGATCATTTTGGATAATTAGTTATTGAATATATGATATTTTACGATGGCAACACCGTAACAAAGAATTATCTAATAGATAGTGCCATGCTACCGGTTTATACCAAAATCTCAATATTCCACGTTGACAATAGTTCAAACTCATTCTTTCGCGACAGAAAAAAGACATCCCTTCAATAATTTAGTTTGAAGCGCGAAAGTTAGAAAAAACATTTTTTTCTAAAATCAGATTTCCTTGGCAAGAAAGATTCTTGTTGAATAAGATATTCACATCCTAGTATTTAACTGTACAAATGTTAA
The DNA here is from genome assembly GCA_029721355.1 of Tegillarca granosa. Classification (NCBI taxonomy): domain Eukaryota; kingdom Metazoa; phylum Mollusca; class Bivalvia; order Arcoida; family Arcidae; genus Tegillarca; species Tegillarca granosa. The sequence goes on along the minus strand of CM056602.1, from coordinate 16,482,636 downwards.
TTTCAAATCCAGCTAACCACTGTTTGTAACATTATAACATATGATTAAATAAACTTAATAAATATTTTTTCGATTTCTGTAGCTCAGTCTGAAGTAGATGTTGTTACGTACACCCATAATCATCTTAAATAATAAAAATATCTCTGCCCAGTTTAAAATCAAGAGATGTATATTAGTCAAATAAGTCTCTGGTGAGATATTGCCACTCTGAGGATTTTGTGTGTTAAAAAAACAGGTGAATGGTTGGTCTGATGGAGCATAATTTGCAAAGTGACGCCAAGGGCATCACTCCTATTTTAAACATCACCATTTTGACATGTTAAATCTCTTTAGCAGCAACATTTGACGTTTGACAGTGGAGGGTCTTTTTACTCAAATACACCCAAATATACTCAAATACACTCAAATATACTCAAATACACTCAAATATACTCAAATACATTCATATATACTCAAATACACTCAAATATACTCAAATACACTCAAATATACTCAAATACACACAAATATACTCAAATACACTCAAATACATTTAAATACATTCAAATGTACAGTTAAGATTGGGTGATTTATGTTAGAATAACTCTTCAGAAACGTATCATTGATGTAATATCTAGAATTTTCCCGTTTCCAGTCCGAATTGGACATACAGCCTTTACCAGGCATTCAGATGACTTTAGAATGACAGACATCCGGACATATAGCACATACGACGATCGATGTTACCTCACTGAGAAGCAAAACTGAAACACTAGTCGAAAAGCATTGATTGTAAATCTTTTCCTAAGTCTTGAGTTCCTTAATAAATAAATCAATTATAATACATTAAAGCATTAGCAATGGGAAAAGAAAGTGAAGCGATAGGCTTACTATGCCAAGACAAAAGAAAAAAAACTCTTTCAACCTAATTCCCACCTAGATATCAAGATACATATGGGTATTCTATTTTTTTTTTTTTAAAACGCTCAGATTATTTAAATTTTAGGCCATAAGCACCTTTTGGTGTGTTTGAATAATATAACAAAACATTGTGCTTTATCTGCAATGCATATTTTACAACAGTCCCTTGACATTATCCTCCTTTTCACAAATACCAGTATAGAGAAAAATTGCAAAATTGTCTGCCATCTTTTAAGGCAGTTGGAGCAAATTTGTTCTGCCTCACGAGCCATGTGGGGCCCCTGCTTATGCTGTACATGTTAAAAATAGTTTAATACAAAATTCTTTATTATCAATATCATTTTTACCTATGGTGGTGTAACAGGAGAATATACATAGGTAAATAACAATCTGCATCAAATGCCCTGACTGGTGATCGAACCAATGATCCCTGGTTTGCAAAAAAAGCACACTTACCACAAGGCCAAAAGATCCAGACCAGTTAGACTTGTAATAAATTGCAGTTTTTTAGTTACACAATCATACACACTGGCTTGGCTTCCGATATAATGGCAAAAATTACTGAAAAACAAGAATTGTCAATTGTCAGTTGGTCAATTAATACTGACAAAATAATAATCATTAAGTTTTTTTTTTTTTTTAATAATAAGAATAATTAAAATGCAAATAAAAAAACTAAATGGCTATGACTTGATCAAAAAAGTGGTTAAGTTTGACAGGGTGGAAAATGTGTAGCGAAATGGAAAAATAATTTTTTTTGACCACACAGCAGAAATGAGCTACACATTTTTCCATTTCACTACACATTTTGCAACCCCGTCGTTATGTTTTGCCCAAAAATGGTACGTTTGGCTGGTAACATTTTGGTTTTGGTAAGGTAACGTTTTGCACCTGAAAACTCAACCAGTTTCTGCTGTAGTTGAAAATCAGTTTCCGTATAATGAAAAAACAACCTTTGTTGTAAATCAAAAATAAAACATCATCAGATTTTTGATTAACAATATTTTAACAAACAAGAGGAAAGGGGGAAAAAACCTGTCCAGCGGCATTCAAATTCAGGCAATAGGAGTTGCTTCCCTTTGAAAATGGACCCTATTTGGCCAAAAAGTACTTTGAAAAAGAATTAATCAACACTTTAATAAATAATTAAGCTATATTTTAATAGTTTCAAGCCATATGTCTGCATATTAGTCGATTTCTATGTGTATTTGAGTACATTTGAGTATATTTGAGTGTATTTGAGTATATTTGACCGATTTGAGTAAAAAGACGCCCCCGTTTTACAGAATTATTTAATAGCAATTACAGATGGCTATAGCATTTTCAGTTATGACTAGGATGACATATATTAACAATATCAAACATTCAAGTTAGTAAGATTTTTTATAAAAAAAAATTAAGCATAATTCGCTGTATGAAATACAGAGACTAATAGATACTACTTATCAAATCTGGACTGGACTGCCTTCAAATTCATGTGCAATAGGAAAAGGGAAAAATGCAGTGGCCAAACTGGTACTCAAATCCAGGACCGTCACTATACTGGCGAGATACTCTACCAACTGGACCACCTATAATATATATATTGGTGTGTGAAATATGAACCAGTTTCATCATGGCTATATAATTTTTTAGAATATATTATATAATATATTACATGTTTATAATATTTAAGGATACCAGTACATGTATATTATATATGCTAATAGTATGAAATTCAAACTTCAAAGCAAGTCAAATCTTTTTTTGCTTTGTTGTTTATTCAATAATTATTTATTACTTTTTACAATTTTTATCATTATTGTTATTTAATTATTATTATTATGTTTTTTTAATTATTTTTTTTTTTATTATTATTTTATTTATTTATTTATTTATTTATTTATTTATTATTTTTTTTATTTATTTTTTTTTTTGTGGCCAAAAAATTGTGGTTTTCTCAAGGTTGTCAGTTTTTTCACTCTCTTCCCAAAATGACAGCTTCACTCAATATAAATAAAAGAAACTTGATCTGGGTAAAAAGGACAATTTTTCCACTCCACTTCACTTGTAATTTTTTGTTGCAGATGGATAGCCAGATATGTTTGGTGACACTGCTGCTATGCGTTCTTACAGTACAAATATCAGGGAAGCAAAAACCAGTCACAGTAACATTAGACGCTAAATGGAAATCAACTCCATTGTTACTTGAAGCTAGGCAAGTATACTTGTATTACATATTCTTATTTCAAGAAAATAATTAAATAAATAAATAAATAAATAAAATAATAGTTAGATTTACAAACGATCACTACAGTTTTTATCCTTCATTTGCTTCTGATCTGACACACAGCCAGCGCTGCATGTAAAGGGATTATTTTTGTAAAAGTGCCTTAAGTTTGAAAGATAAGCATTCTAAGGTACATAAAAATATTCAACACAATATTTAGACTAAGTTGCAGTAAAAAGCATTACAATGATTTTGTTACCGTTGACTGGTTGTTGACATGTTTTCTGCCTTCTGCCTTCATGTACATACTTTTAACATTTTAATGATTAAGGACTACGAACAAATTGTAAAAAATATTGCATATAGATATTGAAGCATTAATTGTCTTTTTATTATTAAAAACCAATTTATCCTGTAACTACAGTGAGTATATCGCCAAAGAAAATGCAGAAAGTTTTTGGAGGTTTATAGAAGATGTAAATAAACTCCAGCCAGAGCAGATATCATCAGGTAAGGTGATCTTGCAGCCATAAGGAATGGTTTTCAAGCTATGTGAAAAGGTTCATTCTCATGCATATACATACAGAGACCTTCAAGTGGCTAAGTAATCTAGAGGAGGGGTTACAAATTTCAGTGCCTTGCATATCTCGATTCACATCATACTTGGGAAGATCCTAGTGCAAAGCAGTTTCACAGTTTTTTTTGTTTTTTTTTTTTTTGTTTTTTGCAGAGGTTATTGGCTTTTTCCAGGCCACTTGAGATTTCTGTATCGTTCTAGAATTGACTGCCTTGATATGAGTTAAAGAATTTTGACTAAATTTTAAAAAAAAGTGTTTCTCTACGCTGGTTCACATACATTCAAAGGGTGATAGTAAACAAAATTATTTTAAAAATTTGCTTTTTTATAAGCAAGTAGCTTTATTAAAGATAAAAGAGACTTTAATGCATGTTTTACTGTTTATTGCATATTTTACTGTTTATTGCAATTACAGTAATAAAGTCGCAAAAATGGTTCAAGTTTTTTGATTTACAGACAATAAGAAAAGGTTGACATTATTAGACTCTTTAGACTCCATTTACAACATTCACTCCTGCCCAACATGGTCATGTGGTAAGGCCTTAGATTTGGCCCCTTTACTGGCAATGTTTGGGACTGGGAGTATTCTTTTTTCAAGAGACTATTTTAGTTTTGACTTTAAGTTAGTTATGCATTCAAATGACCAAATTTCAAAGAGTGAAAAAAAAATATTGACAATAATGATGTCCACGGAATTTGGAAAAAAAAAATTGTGAATATTCTGCATTTTATGTCACTGGTATCACACTGGTTTTATTTTTGTGTTTCAGCAACAGACCAGTCATATTATCATCTGATCCTGAAGTATGCCTCAAAAGTATTGTCATTTCTTGATCTCAACCTGTTTAAACTATCCCTGTCCCTCAGACTATACTCTCCAGCTATAGAGATGTACCAACAGGTAGGTACAGAGAGAGAGTGAGAGAGAGAGAATGTGTATGGTAATTAAATGTCTGAGAGAGAGAATGAGAGAGAGAGAGAGCATTTTAAATCTGCATGTCTGAGAGAGAGAGAGAGAGAGAGAGAGAGAGAGAGTGAGAGAGAGAGAATGTGTATGTTAATTAAATGTCTGAGAGAGAGAATGAGAGAGAGAGAGAGCATTTTAAATCTGCATGTCTGAGAGAGAGAGAGAGAGAGAGAGAGAGAGAGAGAGAGAGAGAGAGAGAGAGAGAATGTGTATGTTAATTAAATGTCTCAGAGAGAGAATGAGAGAGAGAGAGAGAGCGTTTTAAATCTGCATGTCTGAGAGAGAGAGAGAGAGAGAGTTTGCCTGTAAATTCAATTTATCTGATATCAGGTAATTGGTTTAATGTCACCCTAATTCTACAATGTGCCACATTTTTTTTGCAGTTAGCTTTAGAGGAAAACAAAGGCGACTGTGATTCTTTTGTTAATATCCATGGACAAAGATCATGTGATTCCAAACAGATCAATAAACTCATAGAGGAAGCTAAAAATAGGTAAGTAAATTTTGATTATGCCATCACAATGGTTGAATTTTGTGTGAAATTTGGAATTTAAACTTTGATCTAATTCTATATGATGTTAGGATGCAAGGATCTTGCACTCTCCAAGTGTTAAAGATATGGCAGTTTATAGTGAATAATAATATGGAGTATTCCATTAATTCTGATAAATGAAAAATAAGAATAATGTTTTTTTTAACAAAAAATTTAAAAAAAAAACACAAAACATGCATATAAAGTGCAGTAGGACACAACCATTGAAAGTCATCATGTCCAGAATTAAAGTACTGAAAGTAATAAATATGATTCCGTTCAGAGGGAATACACAATGGTTTATATATGTTTCATGAAATTACAGAATTTGAAATAAAAAACAAAAAGGAACAAGCCTTTCCAAATTATAGAATTAAAATGTAAACTTTCTTTGTCATTCTTAATCCCAACTGTCCTTTAGATGAGACCTTAAAAATTGATGCTCTGTGTCACAGCAAGTGTAGCACCATAAAGAACCCTCCCTGTACATTGCCTTAAGCACACTGCAAAGGTCAAAATTTCTACCACTTCACCAGCTTACTGAGATGGAAAACCCCATTAAATCAAATCAAATATGAATCCCAAATATAGTTTACAAATCAAATATGAATCCCAAATATAGTTTATTTTTTGAAATTTTTAATTATATCCAATACTTATTGTATAATTGAATGCCACTAAAAAATTTTTGATGGTGGGAAGTCATGGTAAATTCTTTGTTTACTTTGCACATGCATGCATTTCACTCTCTGTTGATTGATTTATTGCTCAAAAGAATCAGGACAATTTGGCTTTTCCAATGTATTTGGCATAAATGAAAGGAAACTAAATAAAAAAGAACAAAAATGGATTTTTAATGGTAGTGAATTAGTAAAATTAGACAAGCATAATAATTATAAACAGGTTTTACTGTATGTGTATACAAATAATTGCTTTGCTTAATATATTTTTTTAATCTTAATTTTATATAGATCTATACCACCAGTATTTAAATTTGACCGCACTTATCCAGAAAGTGAATCTGCTGCAGTTGTTGTCATTCTATATGCAGAGCTTGGAACAGCAGGATTTCAAAAATTTCACAATGAACTGAAGGTTCTCGCTAGTAAAAGCCAGATTAGATACATACTGCGACATTACATACAGGTAACTCTTAATTAGTCTCCATTACAAAAAGATTTCATGGTCTCATTCCGATTCTTGTCCAATTATTTTTGCCCCATGGTGACACTTCATTTTTTTATTTTACATAAAAAATCTCTATAATTTTTTTTTACTATTTACTTTTCTTGGAGACTAATTGGATATTCTTGATGAAGTTTTGATTAATCTATGGTAGGTGGAGATGTTCTTTTTTCTGTAGTAACTGGTCGTATGACCAAATGAAGCAATCTGATTAGCTAAAAGTAAGATCTTGACTACACTTGGGTCTTCAAATTGACCATATGATATTTGACCTACTTTTCATGCTTGAGCTATTTTAGGAATGGTCAGACATTTCTATAATTGTAATTTTCCCAATCAAAAATCTAGTTACCTGTATGTTGAACATATAAGTTAGACAAGGTAATATGTCATTCCATGAAAACTTGGCTTTTATACTGACATCATTCAAACATATATTTAGAAGTTTTATGAATAATAGCAAATTTTTCGTGTTTCTGATTTTCACATTGACATGACGAAGAAGCAAGGCATTCTTTTTCAATTGTTTCTGAATTTCTAATTTTAGAATCCATCCCAAAGAAAGACGAGACTGTCAGGTTATGGAGTAGAACTGAATATCAAAAGTACAGAATATAAAGCCAAAGATGACACAAAAGTGGAAGGTAACCATAGTTATATGATAAAATTAATACTTAAGCAACAGGCATGAGAGTTTTCCGAGTTTCTGCGGATTTCCGCGTTTTCTGAGTGGTAATTCCACGTAAATTTTTCATTTCTGCGTTTCCGGATGTTTTGAGTATCACATCATTTTCTGCTTTTTGTAATAGAATGTACATAAATCGAATTCAAAACCATGTTTCAATTCTGATTTTAGGCTATGCGGAAGTAAATTGACTTAAGATTGGCAGTTGAAACTGCCTTAAACTAATCAAAAACGGTGTTGGAATTTGTATTTGGGACTCTTGTAGAAGCGTCCTTTTCATGTGGCACCTGTTTGCATGACTTTGTCATGCTTACTGAGTCAAATTATATATTTTCCTCTTTTTCCAATTTTTGCCACTCTCATGCCTGAAGCAATGAACTTTGATTGTAATCAATGTAATGGCGTTTAACTCTGTTTGGTCACATGCAAATTGAATGAACCCCAAAGGGGTCATGGGAAATTTGCATGTTACCCAATAGAGTATTTGCAATCCTATCCCAACAGTGTACACATCAATAAATTGATTACAGTTAAAGTTCTTTGCTAATATTTACAATCTAATCCATGGTTTTCTTTACACTTTCCGATTTAAAATAGAATTGTCAAAATATTATGTAAAATTAGGGCAACCAGGTCAAAGTATTCTTTCACCAGCATGTCTTTTTCTATGAAGTCAACAACTTTGAACTTTTTGTGATGTCAAGGATAGAGGAAGCGTCTTGTGTGAAGCAGTCAAGTTATTTAAATGTATACCTATTCCTAGATCAATAGTTTATTGAAGGGAATTTATTTCGATTGTAAATATAATATTTTGATTTGTAATTTGAGTAATTTGACTCGCAATTTCTATTAATGTTTTGTATATATATATATATATATATATCATGAATGTTTTTTATGTTTATTTAATCATGTTTACCAGTTAAGAAAGGTAGTATACTAACTAAAGATGTAGTGATTTTTTTTTTTTTTTTTTGATTTTTTTTTTGGTGAATGGATAAATCTTGTTTCTCATTCCAATATAAAATTTTTCAACCACCTCTTCTTCCTAGCCCTACATTTCAAATGATTAACGTATATAACGTCCATCATCGATTTACTTCTTTTAAATGTTTTTTTTTTATCTGTGAGGCTATATTTGTACATGTAAATATATATAGCAAGATAATGTAAATATATATACACCTAAGTGTAAATATATACATGTACATGTATGTATATACTATGATATTGTAAATATATACAAAGTTGGTGTGAATATATACATGTATATATATATATATATATATATATATATATATATATATATATATATATATATATATATATATATATACATACATACATATATATATATGTTTATGTAATATGATAAATTATACTACCATTGATTGATAAGTGGATGTAATTGATTTAATACTGGTAGTAATTAATATTTAATAAAGAAAAATAATTATCAAGGTTACACTAGAAAATCCAAATCTATTTTATTTTATAAACACCAATTCAAAAATACATGTAATCAAAACTTCAAATTAAATAGGCATTCTAGGTTTTTCCAATCTTAAATAAAAATACTGTGTTAAATTTATGGTATGACCTTGATTAATAAAGCAGTTGTCCCTATCAAGCCACCATGACTACAAAGGGGTTTTCCACTGTATTATTTTTAGAGTTGTTACACCATGGATGTACATAAAATATTAAAATATATTCAATGGGCTTAAAATTCAGCTCAACCAATCAGTTTATAATTTGCATAATGAACTACATGCACATCTAAATGAAATCCAATGATAACTTTGTTGACTTTTGGGAGGAAAATTTATGATGAATTAAATGTCTACATTTGGATCCTAGGTACAGGTGAGCTATGGTGTTCTTGTTAGTAGTAAACATGGATTTGACATGTTATAATATTACATAGAACCTAAATCCCTTTAATTTTCTTCTTTACTTTTTTTAAAATTAGAGGATATAAAAAATATTCTATGTCATCTTCATTCAATATGATATTTCTAATATCTGTTTCTAATTAGTTAAATGAATAAGATTTATAGAACAGAATCAAGTAATATAACTATCAACAACTTATCATTTAAAACATACATCTATATGTCCTGATAATATATTATTGATTGGTGTTGGAAGAAAACATTTCTTTGTAGAATAAACACTTTAATTTATTTTTCATTTATGTTGATTTTAAACCCTCAGAAACGGGTAAACTTTTTATTTATTGTTATTTAAATTTTTTTCATTCAAATAGGTTTAGGATATTACATTTTTTGCCATGTTTAAAATGTCATGATTTATGTATTTGGATTTAAATAAATGGTCAAAAGAAAATGTTTGCAAGTTACTTTTTGAGTTGTTATTCTGTGATTTCAGGGATTTTTCTGGCCACTCACAGGGTCCGGTAAAGGGACCCATTCCCAATGCCAAAAAGCATACATTTTTCCCAATTTTGTAGGTAAAAATTCCCAAATGATCCTGCTTTGAGAAACTTAAGAAAAAGTGAAAAAACTCTATATTTTTGGTGTAGCTTGTATATCTTTATAATAACCTGTATTTATGCACATTTTGATTTATACTCAATGAGGATCTGGTAGAATTGGAGCAACTCATGAAACAACTTTCTCAGATGTTTGTATTGAAGCCAGTCTATAAAGATATTGTGTTAATGTCTGAGTGATTTGGTAAAAATGAGTGACTACCAGCATGTATCAAAATAGTAAATATTCCAGGCAAAATATTTGATGTGCTGACAATGTAAAAAGTTGTAAAGGTTAATGAAAAATTTTCCCAAAATGTCGATTTTGTCAATGATTTTCCCAATTTCATCCGACGGTCCCTTTCCCCAAATAGCCAGAAAAATCCCTGGATTTATCATTCTGATAATTTATTAATTTATGCAAGGAATTAACTAAATAAGGCATCCAGAAGATCAATTCAACTGAAAATTATGATCATTGAAGTAAAGATAAAAACATGTTGTCCACCTTCACAGAGTCGTTTATTTATCAACGCATGGTCATTTTACTGAAAAAAAATTTTTAATGAGTTGTCTGAGAAATGTTTTTACAAGTTAATACACAATACTTTCATTTAATTTCATTTTGTTTAATTTTCAGTCATAGATCTAAAAAATTAGTTTGACTTTCTGAAAGTTCAACATATCAGGACCTGAGTTTTTTTTAAATATAAATTCAAAGTATTCAATACCTGACTTAAATAGTTTCATGTTTACTCAAATTAGAGATATCTAGTCCCAAGATAACAAGGTACAACTCTATGTACATGTATTGATTTTGGTGGTCTGTTACAGGTGAGGAAGTTAAGATAGATGAAATAGAAGAAGGAGAAGATGATGTCCAGGGATTTATGTTCTCAACATTAAAGTAAGTACTGCAACCAATTTTCTAATTCGACCCCAAGAAAGAATGTCAGATAATGTAGTGATTTATCTTTCTCATTTAACAAACAAATAATATGTTCAGTACAAATCATAGTCATTATCATTTACAAGTTTGCATTCACAGTCACCGTAAACGCCTCTTTGTACTGTTCTTGCAACTGGCATCCACTTCATCCTACACCAGAATCCCCAGATCCCGAGCTTACACCCTTTTACACTCTATCACTTGACCCCTTTGCAACACTATCATGCAAACACTTTCACAACTAATTACTATAACAATTATTTGACAATATTTCCTTTAACAGGACTGTGAATGTACTGCTTACTCCCACTTACTTACTTACTTATCCTCTTCATCCCGCATGAGACATAAGGCCTCAACTGATTTGTGCTGCTTGTTGAAGGTTCTGTAACTGGTTTGTTTTTTTACTGTATGGGGTAGTTGGCCCTATGCCAAACCTCCACTCTGGTTGGCTGGGTTTTCTGTCTTGGGAGCCTTCCCGTAGCCTTTGACCCTCCCAGCTCTAATCACAAGGCAGTGACACTATTTAACCCATAGCTGGGGCAAGGTTGATGAATGCCAGGGCGTATTCCATACACCGATGGGCCTGCACACTACATCTCTGGGGTCCTTGCTACTCTGGGATCCCCTACTGTCTAGCCTGAGGTCACAAAACCCCAGTTACCGTGTGTTGCCATGAGGAGGCACAGTAGGAGTCTTGATGGTGAAGAGGCTTTGCACTGGCAGGAGAGACTTACATACTTGGCTCTCTTTTCACTATCAATAGCTATCCAGTGGTGGTAGACCAGATCTACCACTACACATTTCACCACCCTATGTACTGGACGCGACCACCAACACACTTACTGTCACTTAGGTTGTTTTATTTTCAGTGAAAGGGTTCTGAAAAATGTCTGATGAACTGGAATTCTAGATTTTAATGTAAATCAATTATGTTACCATTGGAGATTTTGATCTAGTCAGTCTGCATAAAATCTTTCTACATTTAAGAGTATTACAAGCAAGTAAACTAGACTCCTATAGTTTCAAATTTGAGCATTATCTTTGGCAGAATGATGAAAATGATTGTAAATTTTGTGAAGTATATCTTAACATCTCTGCATAATGAACTTCAGGCAAGACAATGTTCAGAAAGAAGCAGTATACTAATACTGGTTGTATGGGACCAACTGTGAAGAATGACTTGTAATTTTAATGAAACTGTGTAGACAATCATCAGAAATGTTGCAAGTTTGTGTAGCAGTCTAAATGATGTATACTGTATGCATGTATCAATCATAACAGATTTTTTAAAACAATAGTATTTTTTAAGAGTAATTTCTTTTTTAATTATTTAATAAATCTATATTTTTATATTTTAGAAATTTACATCCAGAGCTGAAGGATGATTTAAAACGATTTAGAAGTCATTTGATTGACTCCTCATCAGAACTTGCCCCATTAAAAGTGTGGCAATTACAAGGTATCTAACACATAATTCTCTACAGTTAGTATGATTGTCAGCAGAAACTTTTTAGCTCACCTGAGCACAAAGTGCTCATGTGAGCTATTGGTATCAATAGAGGCAGACCCTCCGTCGTCCGTCCATCCATCCGTCCGTCCGTCCGTCCATCAACAATTGCTTCAAACGACTTCTTCTCAGAAACTTCTGGTCACATTTTGTTTAAACTTGGTCAAAGGCATCTATAGAACATTGCCTTTCAGATTTATTTTTTGGTTGCCATAGCTACCAAATGTAGGTCACAATGACCTACATAGTTAAAAACTTAAAAAAATCTTCTTCTCCAAACCACCTCACTGAGATAAAATCTGATGTGATATTTGGCATCTACGGCGTCTTATTTACCAAGTTTGTGAATTTCAATAATTTTTGTGAAAAATTAGGTTACGCGTTTTTGCGTTTATTTTTTGTTTTTTGTAAATAGTACTTTTTTACAAAAATTACAATAATGAATAAATTTAGGTGAACTCTTTTCCCAAACATCATTTTCTTATGTGAAGAAACATATGTTTGACAATTTTCATGAAATTCTGTAAAGCACAAGTCACTTTTTTCGGCCTTTTCATTTTCAATTCTAGCAACCCAAGGGTCGAGGGTTCAAATCCCAGTGGAGCCACTTTTTTTTTTTTTTAATTTTTAATTTTTTTTTTTATTTTCTGAATATTTTGACTTACAATGGTGCATGGAAGAGATTTTATGAATTTTTAGTGTAATTTTTTTTTTTTTTTTTTTTTTTTTTTTTTTTTTTTTTTTTTTTTGAAATACATGTGATACTGCAACCCAAGGGTTGAGGGTTAAAATCCCAGTGGAGCCACTTTTTTTTTTTCTTTTTTTTTTAATTTTCTGAATTTTTATGACTTACAATGGTGCATGGAAGAAATTTTTGAATTTTTACTTTTTAGGTTGCCATAGCTACATTGACCTAAATAGTTGAAAACCTAAAACAAATTTTTTCTCCAAAATCACTTCACTGAGATAAAATCTGATTTGATATTTGGCATCTAAAGCATCTTATAAACCAAGTTTGTGAATTCCAACAATTTTGTGAAAAATTAGGTTACGTGTTTTTGCATTTATTTTTTATACATTGTAAATAGTACACAAATGTACTTTTTACCAAAATTACAATATTAATAAATTTAGGTGAACTCTTTTTCCAAACATCATTTTCTTATGTGAAGAAACATATGTTTAACAATTTCCATGAAATTCTGTAAAATACAAGTCGCTTTTTTCTACCTTTTTCTTTTTCAATTCTAGCAACCCAAGGGTCGAGGGTTCAAATCCCACTGAGGCTACTTTTTTTTTTTTATTCTGAACTTTATGACTTACAATGCAATGGTGCATGGAAGAGATGTTATGAATTTTTACTTTTTTTAGTGAATTATTATTTTTGAAATACATGTGATACTGATATGAAGATTTAGCTAAAACCTTGAATATTTTTTTTTGTTTTTTTTTTTTTTTTTGGTTTTGTTTTTTTTTTTTTTGTTTTTTTTTTTTTTTTTTTTTTTTTTTTGTTTTTTTTTTTTTTTTTTTGTTTTTTTTTTACAAAATCATTGTTATGTGACATTAAATTAATTGAACAATTTTTTTTAAAATAATTTGCAGTTGCATTTTACCTTTTTTTTTTTTTTTTTTTTTTTTGAAATATTTGAATTAATGTGTCAAATCTGTAAAGTCTTTAATCCAGATCTGAAAATTGCTCATGTGAGCTTTTGTTATGAATAGGAACTCTGCCATCCATCCATACATCCATCAAAAGACTTCTTCTCAGACACTACTGGTCACATTTCATTCATATTAGTCAATAGACCTTCAGACCATTGCCATTCTCATTTGTGTTTCTGGTAGCTTTGGCTACTAAAAGTAGGTCACAGTGACCTATATAGCTAAAAACCAAAACAATAAAAATTAGGTTATCTGAAACCACTTCTATTGAGGCAACATGTTATGAATTACCAGGTATTATCAAGACATACCAGTTACATTTAAACTCAGGTGAGCAAATTAGGGCCATCTTGGGCCTCTTGTTAAATATGACAGAATGTACATGTATAAATGATTGTAAATAAAGTTTAGGGGGGATATATAGATATTACCCTGTCATTCTTTCTGTCTGTCCATCCCAAAATCCAAAATCCTCTTTAGGCATTAACTCCTATATTTTTGGATAGATTATAATCAAATTTAGCACAAATTTACCAACAAAGACAATTTGTTGCATAAAAAATTTAGATGTGTAGCTCAAAGGTCAAGGTCATAGGTCAGATAAAAGATTTGGCCCTTTAAGGCAAGGTTTGGTATGGGAAGAGGGGGATGGATATTTGTCATTCAAGGGACTGTTATAATTTAAACTTGACTGTTATATTTTAGTTAGCATCAGCTAGTGGTTATTTTTCAATATGTATCCTCATCATACATTGAGATATAAAACCACAGTTTTAAGTACCAAATGACAAACCTTTTGCAGCTACTGTTGTTGGGCTTATTCTTGCTAGATACCTGTACTCCCAGTTAATCTGTAGCAATTTGTTGTATTTTGACTATAAAAGCATATTGTGACCCTAGACAAGCATGTCTTACATCATATACATTTAAATGCTTTGTTTCCAGAATTGTGAAGTCATGATGACTTGAATTATTAAGATGGCAAGTAAAGGTAGACACAATGTCAGTGTAGCTTGTGCAAAAGCTGAAAAATTTTCTGATGTGTGTCGGGATTTGCAACCCTCAAACGAGGACTTTTTATGCAGTGACAGTACTATGAGTAGTATCAAATTATCTTGTAAGTAGATACTTACATGTATATTGGACTATTTAAACATGTAAGGTTTACTAACTTTTGTTTTACTTACAGATTTAAGTTTACAAGCTGCACAGAGAATCGTAGCCTCCCCAAAGGAAGACATGTTGAAGATGTTGCGCGATATAAGTCAGAATTTCCCCAGTTTGACTAGGTAGGTTCATATAATCTGAAAATATTTTGATTTCCATATTCCTTTGTTTGATACTAATAATGTTTATATCTGTCATTTTAATATTTTCAAATTTAATTTTTGTGCCATTTGTTAAATACAGTAAAGTCATACAAAAAATAAACAACAAATTTGCTTTTTATGTTTGTTTTATCACATTACAGGAAAGCATCCAATCACGGGTTATCTCCCCTTTCATATCTTATGATCACAGTAATAAAAAAAATTACAAACTTAAAAATCTTATTTATTTACAGATCTTTAGTAAAAACTGGAATTAAAGATGAATTCAAAGCAGAATTGAAAAAGAATCAACAGGTATGTATTATCAGTTTGCATTGAAAGATTTTTTTAAACTTGAACTATCTTGGTGGCTCAGATGAAGAGGGTCTGCCATGACAGAGTATGGACTGGGCCAATGGGTCAGGACTTATGACTAAGGAGTGGTATGGTGTCTGCAGCAAACTGAAAAGCTAGCACATTGAAATAGCTCTAAGTGTGCTAGAACAGTCAGACCATAGTACACACTCCCACATCGTATGCATACATGAACTTGTTTCTCCTGTTAATCTTTAGAGATTAATAAACTTGCTCTTGTTGCAAGTATAGGTAGCTATTGGATGTGTGACAACCAAAAATCAAATCTTAAAATTCATAATAGAAATACACGTACAGCATGAAAATCAATCTAAATTCATAATAGAAATACACATACAGCATGAAATTCTGTCAACCCTTTTAAAAAACATTTGACTGGAACATAATTTATTTATAATGTATAATGCAATTATAATAAAAACCTTAATACTGTATCGTCAGTTTCTAGGTCTATATATCACTCTGACAGATCCTTGTGTGAGAAAGTTTGTCAATTCACCTGCTAAAGTTCAGTAGTTTTCTCTGGGCACTCTGGGTTTCTCCAACATTCTAGATACTCCATGATATTAGTAAAAAAAAAGAAACTTGACTGTGGGCATAAAACACCCTGAATAAACTCAAATCAATTTCATTATATTCTGTGTTTTTATTTGGCAGTATTTGAGCAGTACCACGCATTATCTGCGGGCGATTCTTTGTTATACCTGAACGGATTACAGATAGATATGGACGTCTAGGATATTTATACTATGTTAGATGTCATGAAGTCAGAAGCTAAGTTGATAGAAGGGACTGTATAGCCTTGGATTTAAGGTAAGGTGTTGGTAATTTATTATTTATCTCTGTTCAAGGAAACATAAATCAATTGTGTATTTGTCTCAAGTTCCATATAATTTGGTCATTTTATGAAAATATTAAAACTGTCTTATGGCCAAGGTCACTGTCATTTCCTTTTGTTGAAACACATACAGGTTACTTTAGTCATGTATTCAAAAATTGTACATGTACATGTTTATATTTTTCACTATTTTTTCTAAAAAAATATTAAGAGGCTTCACTGATGTTACCACGACATCATGAAAATTTTTTTTAGCAATTACAGTGACTTGTATCTATCATACATGCATATAAATGGGTAAATACATGTAAATAATCAGATACATGTACATTAATTATCAGAAGGTCAGAAGCATCTTACTGTATGAACTACTATAGTTATTTACTGATATGCAATTTACCAGAGTCTGCTTTTATGTTATCAAAGGAATCTTTTATTGTGAAATTTACTAAAATACAAATGTATGTAAAATTTTCTTCTGAATTCCATCAGAAAATGACTTTTTATAGTGATCACCTGCCTGTTTATTTCATTGACCTCCATGTATATTGCATAGTGTTTAGAAATACGGTATTGTAAGTGGACTTTTTGATTTTTCAGGGCTCAGAAACTAAACAGCTACTGAAACTGGATATCAAAGAATCTAAAGAATACGCCATTGATATACGACACACTGCTGTGCAGGTAAGTGATATCATTAAACCCCCCCCCCAAAAATAAAATAAATAAATAAATAAGTAAATAAATAAATTGATATTCTTGCTGTTTCTGCTATTTGTGTGTTACATATAGGTAAACAATATAATAAAGGTGAAAAAAAAATCTTATAAAATAATCTTTTACATCAATTTTCCATAACAAGAAGAATACCTGTGATTCTGACAAATTAACCGTTTTAGCTCAGCTGGTTTTAGCCCACTGAGCTTATAGCATGGCCAAGCCTGTGTGAGTCCATGCATAAACTTTAATCTTCTCCTCAGAAACTACTAGGCTAAATGGAACCATATTTGGTGAGAAAGGTCCCTAGGTGGAATAGTTTAAAGTTTGTACATAACATGCAAGATTTATAGATAGCAAAAAGTGCTAAATTGCCATTACAGGTTTAATTATCAACCAATTTAGTTCAAATTTGATATATAGAAAGTAGATGGATAGCCATTTGACATATTTAACAGGATTTTCCCCCACATTTAAGAAACCTCATAATTAGCAAATATGCAAATAAGTTGCTGTAAATAGCTTTTTAAAAAAATCTTTTCCTCTGAAACTGCTATACCAAATAGAACCAAATTTGGTTTGGAAGGTTCCCAGATAGAGTAGTTTAAAGTTTTTTTAAAGTTCTTGTGACATCCAAGATAGCCAACATTACTATAAATAGCAAAAAGTGCTGCATAGCCATTACAAAATTATTTATCAACTGATTTACATGTAGTTCAAATTTAATATATAGAGAGTAGAGAAATAGCCATTTAACACATGTAACAGGTTTTTCCTTCACATTTATAATAAGCTCATAATTAGAATATGCAAATAAACTGCTATCAATAGCTGATTCTTTGAAAATCTTCTATTCTGAAATTACTGGGCCAAATGGAACCATTTGTTGTGAAAGATCCTTGGTTGGATTAGTTTTAAGTTGATAAAAAATCAGCTTCTTGTGGTATCCAGGATGGCAATCATTGCTGTAAAATGAGCTGCTACTTGTCTGGCAGTTGAGCGATACAGATGGGATTGGGCCTCTTGTTTCAATTTGTAATAAGTACAAAAAATTTTGTAATGTTATTGTTGTTGTTTTTTTACAGTTTATAAATGATTTAGAAAATGACCAGAAGTATAAGAATTGGCCAAATAGTGTACAAGAAATGCTTCGTCCAACTTTTCCAGGAATGTTACGTCATGTTGCCAAGAATTTTTTCAACATTGTAAGTATCAGAAATTGAGTTTTGGTTTTAATCAACATTTAATTTAATAATTGGAAAATGACAGCCTGTAGCTTAATGAGTTAAGTTAGGTAACAATGTTTTTGACAGCCTAGTCAAGATTTATCGATTTAAATCCAGACAGTCAGTTCTAGTTTGGGAGGAAACTGAAGTGCCTGTAAAAATAACCACCAGCTGTCAAAAAGGGAAGTGAAAGTTACTCACTCTGCAACCGTGTCTCCTTCTTGGGATTGGTACTTGTACCTAGGCAGCAAGAGACTGTGTAATCCATAACTTTTGCATCTCAAAGAGGCCAGGGAAGTAATTTAAAAACAGTTTGAAAAAAAACTCAAGTTGTATTTAAGAAAATCCCTGTCAGGGTGATTGATGCTGTTAGGTCACACTGATAAGTTAGGCAAAAAAAAATAAAAATAAAATAAAATAAAAAAAAGAAAATAAATAAAAGAAAAACTAAAACCAAAAAAGGAGCAGTTTTCTACAGATCTACATATGTATATGACCATGTCTAGTCAATAAAATAAATTACAAAATGTGTAACAGTAGAAATATTGAAAAAATACTCACTTTAATGACTTAAATTCATAGTTTGTTTATTTCATTTAAAATTAGATTGGTGTTATTTCATTTTAAGCAATTAACTTATTGCAAATATATCATTTTCAGGTTTTTCTTGTTGATCCATTGGAAACAAATAGCAGAGAATTACTGAAAATGGCCGAAGCGTTTTATGTCCATAGTGCACCAATCAGAATTGCTATTGTTTTGGTGGTGAACTTTGACACAAAGGTCACAGGTCATGATGATGATGCAGGTGTGGCCCTGTCCGAGACATATGACTGTATAAGACAGAAGAGGAAGCACCAAAAGCATTATCTTTTATCACAGATGTAAGTTATAATTCTCAAATCATGATGTCGTATTTATTGTTTAACAGGAAACAAAAAATGCATGATGGGACCAAGTTAAAATCTAGAACCTGGCACGCTACAAAGACTACATGTATTTAATTATAACGTTATTCAAATTTCCTCATCTTGCACAACTACCTGTCATAAAATCAGTTTCTTCAGTCAT
>CM056602.1:16437212-16463329 GCA_029721355.1 Tegillarca granosa | reverse complement strand
TACTGCGCATGCGTACGTGTGAATAATGCCAGCCAACAACATGCGTTATTCTACCGTACGTGTGAATAATGTTGGCCATAACAAATAGGTCAAATATTCGGAGTAGGATTCTCCTGTAGCTGTTGATTCAGGTAGGACTTGATTTATATGAGATATTAATGGAAAAATGACAAAACGTGTCTCTCAATACAACTGAAATTCCTGTTTGTAGCTAGATCAACTAAAACGATTTACATAAAGAAACAAACAAAATAAGATAAACACCTGATACATGTAAAACGACACTGTATATAAACGCTGGATGTTGATATGAAACCGGATATACTAATCAATCACTGCCGAGTTAAGACGGGTATTAGGAAGGTTCGACTGATTAATTGATATATTGATTGGTTGATTAAATGGGGTTTTACGTCCCAGTCAAAAATATTTTACTTGTATTGATACGTTACCAGCTGTAGGTGAAGTGGCAGATATTTTGACATTTGCAGCATGCTCAGGACAATATGCCGGGGAGGGTTCTTCAGCGTGCATCAGTCTCTTGCAAAGGTTCCTGTAACTTTATTTCTAATACTGAGTGCATAGCGAAACGGTCACCACCTATTTTCAAGTCTTGGTCAGACCCTACCTGCTACATATTGAGCGAGCATTTTACCAAATGAGGTACAGTAGTGGTAGTATTAGAAGGTAGTGAAGAAATAGTGATTTTCATTCTGTTAGGATTCTTTAACTAATATCAACAGTTAGTTTCGAATATTGGAGGACAAACACAACGCACATATACACGTTCTTTTTTAAAAGTTAATCCATAGAGATAAAAACCCTTGCTCTCCTCGCGCAAATTTCTGGAAAAAATTGCTGATGCAACGTTAAACAACATTACAAACAATCAATCAAGCGCTCCATCTTTTGTTTTTTTTCATAATCTTTATTAAAATTTTCTAAATGATGAAACAAAATGTGATAACAAATTTTTCCACAAAGTGGGGCTGCTATATCTAAGTTTGTAAATTGTTTTAAATATTTATTTATTTTTTATTTATTTATTTATTTATTAAATAATGTATTATTTAACATTTTAATGTATCTACTGATGTTAAGGACTGTCTCGATGGCTCAGTGGTGAAGCGACCGCTTCTAGAGCGGAAGGTAGTTGGTTAGAACCCTGGCCGAAGCATACGTAAGACCAGGTGAGGATAATGTGACTAGAGGATTTGCATGAGTGTCTGCTGCTTACTGACTCGGTGAGCTAGCTCCTCGTTTAAAAGTTAACCTAAGTGTGCGCTAGTAGATGGCAGACATGAACTTATTCTTAGATTATTCCTTCGAGATTTATTACCTGTTTTCGTCGCGAATAGCTTAAAAATTGCAGATGAGACATTCAAAACATTACAACAACAAAAAATTTGTTTACTTTTCCGAACTTTGCAAGCATAAGCATGGAGAGAGAGAGAGAGAGAGAGAGAGAGAGAGAGCACTACTGTAGCTCAGTAGCACAGTTGTCAGAGTGCTCGTTTTGCATCTGGGAGGTCGGGGTTCAAAACCCAGCCGGTTCTGACCAAGATTTGAAAATTGGTAGTGACTGTTCTTTTGCCAATTACTCGGCATTTAGAAATGAAAGTTATGGGGTGTGACGGTATATAATGTCGCATGGGGACCATCGGAGGAGCTCAAAATATCTGCCACATCACCTATAACTGGTGATGTCTCGATATAAGTGAAATATTCTAGACTGGAACGTAAAACCCCATTGACTTTAATCGATTAAAACGCAGAGAGAACGTAGAAAAACAGGGGACAATTTTTTATAGAACTTACCATTGTTCATGAAACAACAGCCTTTCAACTTGGTCCTGTCGCTAAACTGAATTCTTTTGAATTGTACTAAACGATAATTTTTGTTCTTTTCAAAATTTATATTGCTAATTATTCAAACATATAACGGAACAAGCGACCTTTGTTTATTTAGTCACAACATTTAAACAATATATCGTCGCTGAATCATTTTATCCGGAAGTGTAAACTTGAGATATTTTAACAAAGAAGATTATTTTTACTTGCGTAATCGAATCTCAGTGACAGTTGTTGTAACTTGTTACGTGTATCGATGTTATCCAATATTTCTGTTCATTCAGCGTGGAACGGGTAGAACCATTCTTTGTATTTGAATACATATGGGGTTTATGTAACTGCCATTCTTATATCTCCTCACTTACGTTAGCAGAATTTGACTTGCTTGGCTAGTTTGTCATATTCCGGAGGACAGTGGTTCGAAGTTTGGTTGTTGCTACTGTAACTTATCTCATTTTATTTCAGCTCACCTAACAAAACCAGGATGAGCTTGTTGCGTGATAATTCAAGTGTACCTATACCCGTGCAGTCGTGCGTTCGTTAACTGGTCTCTGAAACCACTTATTTCAAATCTCAGCCACGGATACTTTTAGATATTTTCTTAATTTTCTTTTATACTTTCTTTTTTTTTATTTACCTACCAAATGCAACACAAATACTCTTAACCATAAAAATGCTTTCTCCCGACGCCGGTTGTAAAGCGAGTGAGTATCATCAGTGTTCAATTAAGAGCTGAGATTAGCGGGGTTTTCCTGACCAAGATCTTGAAAAAGATGGCGCCATTTATTTTATTTTATTTTTTTAAAAGGAGGGGGTGGGGGTGTTTGCATTATAGCGTAAGTATGGTTTTTAAAAACGTCATAATTGTTTTAATTTGTTATCTACATATTTATCATTATTAATGCAAACAATACAAGAAAAGAAAAAATAATAAATGAATAAAAATTGACACTCCACTGAAAGCCAAAGATGGGCCTTCTTTCTTTGGACGGGGCCTCGGTGGCCGACTGGTCTAAAGCGTACGCTTACGGATCACAGTGCCTCTCACCGCCTGGGTTCGAGTCCCGCTCGGGACAGATCCTAGTGTGATAAAGTTTGTCAGTTCGCTTGCCGAAGGTCGGTGGTTTTTCCGGGCACTCCGGTTTCCTCCACCATCCCAGAACTGACCGCCTCGAAATAAGTGAAAGATTCTTGACTGGGGTGTAAAACACCATTACTCCACTCCACTCCACTCTTCTTTGGACCATTGCCGTAAGCCGTAAGGGAGCCCTTTTGGTTTTAACACTGCAGTACAATGATTGAACTATGAAATAGTTCGATTTTATCGTCAAAAGATCGATAGATATACAAATCGTTTTATAAACGTGTAGCCGAGACAGCTGTCCTTGCACTATGTAGACGAGTATATGCGTTAATAAGTCTATTTGTGATTCATTGAATCTAGGTTGGCGATGTTTCTCAAATCATGCAGTATTATTTTTGCCGTCATAGCTGTGGGGCTGACATATATATTCTACACGCCACTTCCAGATGACGCTGTGGAACCATGGAAACAGTTGCTAGGGAGATCTCTTTGTAGAATAGTTTTTGGAAGTGTAAGTTTTCACACACACACACACACACACACACACACACACACACACATACAGAGAAAGAGAGAGAGAGAGAGAGAGAGAGTAGTAAAACCATGCTATTGGGTATATTTTTTCTTTCAAGGTGAAACGCCATGAAGTGAAGGGTGTGAGACAGATGTCTATGATACAAAAGTGCTTGCTCAATTATGCATGCTTGACCTTTGACCTATATTCTATTGTATTGCATGGTTTCTTTTGTATTGTATTGTATTGTTTTGTATTGTATTGTATTATACTGTATTGTATTGTATTGTTTTGTATTGTATTGTATTGTTTTGTATTGTATTGTATTGTATTATATTGTATTGTATTGTATTGTATTGTATTGTATTGTATTGTTTTGTATTGTATTATATTGTATTGTATTGTATTGTATTGTATTGTATTGTTTTGTATTGTATTGCATTGTATTGTATTGTATTGTATTGTATTGTATTGTATTGTATTGTATTGTATTGTATTGTATTGAACTGTAATCTGATGTTTTGTATTGTATTGCGTCACCTTGCATTCGTGGCATTGCATTGTTTTATATTTTAGGCTAACATAGCTGAACTATTGGGTTACAACGGTGTAAACACAATCCGGTCTCTTGGTGATGGCAGTCAAGAAATTACCCCTGATGAAGATTTAGAGGTAAATGAATTTTGTGCTGTTTTTGTCAAGAAACAGTATTTACATCTGTTGTAAACGAACATTGGAACAATCTTTTTGTGTCACGTAATTGTGTACAGAGATATCTCAGTTATTTAGGTTTCAAGAGTTATACAACTATCCTGTCACATCGAAAAAGATCTCTCTCTCTCTCTCTCTCTCTCTCTCTCTCTCTCTCTCTCTCTCTCTCTCTCTCTCTCTCGGGCGCGCGTGCGTCAAAAACCCTGCAAATACCTTTCAATAAGGGATATAATAAAATGAATACATTATACAACTACTATAGCTTAGTTGATAGAGTGTTTCCTTTGTATGTGCAAGGTCGGGATTCTATCTCTGACCGGGTTTGTCCTAGACCTGAAATAGGTAGTGACAGTTCATCCTATTCAATCATTTCCCAATCAAAACAATAAAATAAGTCCTGGTTTGCATAAAAATTTTGTTATGCAATTTTTTGGTTTTTTTATTTACTCAATAGCCGTTTTGTAATTTTCATGTTTCCAAATTTTTCAGATTTCTGATGCCAAATTCAACGGTGTTGATGTCCGAATTTATAAACCTAAAAATATTGATTATAATAACCCTGGACTTGTATATTTACATGGCGGGGGCTGGACAATTGGCACTATAGGTAAGTCATTGGCAATTTGTAAGATAAATGAATTATTCAAAAAGGTTGAATTCCTCTCTCGACATAGCCTAGTATTAATTAGTACAAATTTCTTTTGACTCTAAAATATTTTATGAATGGCGGCTGTATGTAGTGTTAAAACAAAAACAATTTCTGTGTAAAAATAACCACAGGATTTCCCGATACCAACTGGTGTTAAAGGGGTGTCATTTTAGACTGAAACTATTAGGCCTAAAATAAAATTAACTTTGTTTGCCGTTGACCGCCTGACCCACTTGAAATGCCCCTACCCAAATAATTTTATTGCCTTCTACTACAATCTTTTTTTTTACTTCTCGTACAACATAAGAAACAGTATTAAATAGCAATATTTTTGGATTGGGAGATGTCCTGTGAGCAGGTTTATATGGTAGTAAGGAAATTCAGCTGTATTTCTCCATGGGAGAGTTAGCAAAAAATTGTAAATGTGTTTTGAAAGGGAAATATGAAACCAATTTAAACTTTTCAAAAGGGTAAAAGATTAAGTTTTCAAAACATAAATTTTTTTTTTTCCTAGCTACCTACCCACATGTGGATAGCATGGGTCGGAAAACAGCAAACAACGAATTTTTTAAGTTAGGCCTTAGAGGAAAGTTTTTTTTTTTTTTTTTTTTTGTTTTTTTTTTTTTTTTTTTTTTTTTTTTTTTTTTGCTAAACTTCGTCCAAGTAGTTTTTTTGACCGTGCTTTCAAAAGTTAATATTCGATTCACTTCTTTTCTTTCCTAATTTCAGGAAGTTACGACCCACTGGTGAAAAAAATAGCAAAATCATCTAGATTTGTCGTAGTATCCGTAGGGTGAGTAGTTTCGGATTCCACAAACTGAAGTTGGTACGTGAGTGCGTGTTGCCTTTCAATCGTTTAACAGCACCATTATACTACTATAAATAATTTAGGCATTGAAATATGTACATGTATCTTTCCAAAGTTCAGGCCCCAGTTTCACAATCATTCACTTAATTGAGTGTACACTCAACTCAAATTAGGGAATATTTTAAAATCACTTTTTAAGACATTCCACAGTTAAAATTGAATATGTAATGTTACATTGAAGTTGTTTAGTGTAGAAACAGTTTCTCATAAAACTTTGAATTTTCAAAATATTGATGAGAGAAAAACGAAGTGGAGTAATGATGTTTTACGCCCTAGTCAAGAATCTTTCACTTATTTCGAGGCGGTCAGTTCTTGAATGGTGGAGGAAACCGGAGTGCCCGGAGAAAACCACCGACCTGCGGCAAACGAACTGACAAACTTTATCACACTAGGATCAGTCCCGAGTGGGATTCGAACCAAGGCGGTGAGAAGCGCTGTGATTCGTAAGCGCGCGCTTTAGACCACTCGGCCACCGAGGCACCGAGAGAAAAACGGGAATATTAGAGATGATTGTTCTCTAAGTTGAGTGAATGATTGTGAAACTGGGGCCTAAGATTAACAAGATTGTTTTCGTTTTTGTTTTTGGTTTGTTTGGTTTGTTCGGTTTTTTGTTTTTTTGGTTTTTTTTATTGGTTTTTTTGTTTTTGTTTTGTGTGTGTGTGTGTGTGTGTGTGTGTGTGTGTGTGTGTGTGTGTGTGTGTGTGTGTGTGTGTGTGTTCTTATTTGTATTTACAATTGAAATTTTCCGATTTACATTCTTTCATTCTCCTTGTCGGAGGTCATTTTGTATGGATGTAAATAAACAAGACCGCCTCAACAAAGGGAAGTAACTTAATTGTTTTGCTTAAGGGGGGGGGGGGGGGTCAAGCGAGGGACTGTGCTTTGATACCTATTATAGTCCCGTTGCTATGCATTGTTAAAGGCAAGGATGATTGTAATAATCGTAGCCGCACATTGCCTTTTATTTTACCTGTTTTTTTAGATTAATCAATTAGATTATTAGATGAAATAGAAGAAAAATGCTTAAGTTATATTAAGAGCTTTCAACCAACGAACTTCCGTTAATTTCCATTCAGTTGAGATTATTCGAACGCTTTAATGTTTTTCCGTTGTCCACATTCAGATAATATATCTCAATGGTTGAGCATCCGCTTCGAGATCGGGAAGTCGGGATTTGAACTCGGATCGGGTCATACATAAAACTTTAAAATTCTCCTGGCGCTCGGAATTAGGATGAAAGAGTATTGACTTGTTTTCTCAGTAGATAATGTGACCGAGAAAGTGGAATTCTTGAAGGCGACATACTCACTCAGTGAACTAACACTTTAAGCAAAATATGTCTTCTGAGAGCACGTAGCACAAAGCAGACGATAGAACACGCACGCACATCTCATACATACTCGAACCTGTTCTTAGGTTAATCTTTTTAAATCATTATCCTTGATGTCGGTGCTAAAAATAGCTGATGCGACGTTTAACAACAGTACAACCAACCAATCAAGATGATATTTTATTTACCCTATTTAGGTACAGACGGGCGCCAGAACACGTGTTTCCAGCAGCATTTGACGACTGTTTGACAGCTACACGCTACTTCTTCAAAAATGCTAAACAATACAGTGTTGACCCAACCCGCATTGGAATATCAGGTACACGTACTTACAGGGGCGTAGCTTAGTATGTGGCAACCATGGCAACTGCTTCGGTAAAAATCAGATCGTACCTTTTTAATTTGTTACAGAAACACGAAAAAAGAAAGGGATAAGAATAATCTATAGTAAACAAATATAAAATTATGTTTTGTCCTTGGCTGTACAGTCTTGATTATTTAGACTGTCTTAGCAAAATTAGGTCCAGGTGTCGCCTTAATGTACCATTTAACGCCACTTTTTCCTTTATTTTTTTGGGAAGCATGCCCGCGGGAACCCCTAGATTTGAAGTTCCTTCGACGCTTCTTTTAGTTGCCTCGGTAATAATTATTTGCTTTCTACGCCCTTGAGTCTCTTCTCGGATACTTTTAGATACACAAAATTACTATTTACAGCTGTTAATCAGTGGTATTTATATCATGAATTTCCATATAAAATGGGACATTCAAAATAGGTCATATATACCAATTATTGTATGTATAGATTAAAATTCAAAAAACTATCATACAACAGTATGTACGCTGTTTCTTAAAATTTCAATAGGGATACTAAGATATCACAATTTTTAATTTTTTAAACAATTCCTTTGGCTTATGAAACTGGAACAGAATAAATGACTTTTTTAAGTATATTCAAATGCAAATTGCGAAGTAATTAGTAAAATCTTTAGCTCATATGTCTGACATTGGTCATTAACACGCTATTGTGACAAGAAACGAAATACCGTTAAGTGGCAGTTCTTTTTGTCTTGACTTGTGATTTAGAAGGAATATTTTTTAAATTGTTTGTCCAAATCGAAAGATTTTAGGATACTTTTTTTTAATTTTCCTAAAAAAAATGGGGTGCAAGTTTCGTCATAAAACCAGTGACTTTTGGATACAAGTTATCATGATTTGAAACAATGTTTAGGAGACTTTTTAAAAATTCCTGTAAAATGGGGTGCAAGTTTCGTATCAAAACCGATTACTTTTAGATACGAGAGCAATCATTTTGATTTAAAACAACGTCAGTTGGCATCAAAAGGAAAAATGCATATTTTATGTACCAATGTTTAACTGCGGAAAATACCTGGAATCATATCATGGACCAAAATGAATGATACTTAAACAGATTTAACCAATAGTGCTTACCAACTTTCCAAGTTTTAGATAACCAAAAAATTAACAACATCAGTTCGAAACCACGTCACATGTAAGATCGCTAGGTAAAAATGATGTTATGCCGGCAATATTCTGTGTTCAAAGTTTTCATTACCCATTGTTGATTTCATGCAAGAAGGTATCACGCGATAAACAAATGCACTGCATCTAATTATTTTTTTTAACTTTGTAACAAGATCTCAAGAACAATTATTCTTATTTTTATTCAAATTTGCATGCAATGTAAATTGCATTCAATGAAAATCGAAAGGGTTTAACGAGTTCAGTACCCAATAACCTTAGCGTAGCATGGTCTGTAAAACGTTTACTTTTCCAATTAAGGAATGTGAACATATGTAATCGATATCCAGTGGAAATGATTTTCTTTACAATGGAGGATAACGTGCTACGCTGATAAATCGAAATGTCATATATATAATTTTATTTCACTGTTATTGCAGGTGACAGTGCAGGCGGGAATCTTGCAGCTGCAGTAACATTAAAACTTTCTAAAGATGCAGATCCGAACATTAAACCAAAAGCACAAGTATTAATTTACCCTGCTCTTCAAGCGCTGGATTTAAATTTACCTTCATATAGAAGGTATAATGACGATGGCGGTCCCTTCATTCTAGCTAAACCAATGATGACAAAATTCTGGTTATACTACGGCGAGGGAAATTTAAAATTACTTCAGCAATTCTTGGAAAATAACCAGTTTATTTCAGAGATTAAAAATACTAAATTTTATAGTTATATTGACAGAAAACAGCTTCCCGAAAAATATTTAACCGAAGAAGATAAATCCCCATTTTCAACAAACGGAAATAAAGAACTTTTTGATCGCGTGTCAAAATGGCTGCTTGATCCTCATTTTGCTCCTTTATTAGCAACAGACGAAGATTTAAAGAAACTGCCACCAACTTATATTTTAACAGCCGAGTATGATCCACTTAGGGACGATGGATTTCTATTAACTAGCAGACTACGATCTCTAAATAAAGAAGTTGTGCATTCGCATTTTGATGGCGTCCAACATGCCTTCGTTGCTCTTACTTTTCTGGAAAGTTATGGAAGAGCAGTTGATGACATAACAAAATTTTTAGATAATTATGTTTTACATGATATGGACATGATAAAGATGAATCTAGGTATATAATAAATAAGATATATTCAAATTACGAATTTTTAGACATACTCGTTGTTGCTTGTCCTTACACTTTTCTAGACACCACAGATCTTCAATATCAATATAAACAAGCAAAGCCATAGAATTTATGTTCCCCTCTTTCAAATGTAATAGACTTCTGTAATTGTAATGATATATGAGGGGTAATCTGGACAGTCCTAGCATGAAATGCAAAGAGGGAAATTAGAACTATGGTATATCGTTTGTTTGTCTCCCTTTCGGTTAAAGCGGGGACAAAAATCTTGAATGGTTAACTTTTAATGACCGGAAACCGATTTTCTATTTATAGTCACAGTGACCTTGACCTTTAGTCTAGTGACCCGAAAATCAATCCCAAGCCAGCTCTTGAAATAAGCTACCTCTGTGCCAAGTTTCATTAAACAATCTTAACGGTTAACCATAAAGTGACCGGAAACCTATTTTCTATTCATAGTCACAGTGACCTTGACCTTTGGCCTTGTGACCCGAAAATCAATCCCAGGTGAGCTTTTGTCATAAGCTACCTCTGCGCGAAGTTTCATTAAAAACCTTTAATTGTAACTGAAGTTATTGCACCGAAACAACGAAAGCGGGGGACAAAAAGTATTTAAGGCTCAAATTAATACCAGTTTTTACAAACATATACTAGTTTTAAGAAAACAGGCATTCAATTGGCGAATATAAATATAATAGGTAGTGCTTCAGTTACAGTAAATAGAAAATAAACCTCGCAATACTATAATGCGAAGAAAAATTTTTTTTTTACTTCATAAAAAATGAACATGATTTCTTGGCATTCTGGTCGTTCGTGTCAGTCACATTGTAGATTTTAAATTTTGCGTCAAAGATGATATAAATATACTTCTTTATGTGATATAGTGAACCGAGATGAACGTAGTGACAAAGTTGTCTACGCGATTTAAAATAAAAATGCCTCTCATCCCCTTTTTTCGAATCCCAATCGGGCATCTCCTTATGCGACAATTCTTTTCCATTTGCTTGTCAAGAATTGGTATTTTTTTCTTAGGGTACTGTATTTTGTTTTTTTTTTCTATTTTTCACTACTACAAAACTATGTGCTTAAAATTTAAATACTTCCAATTGAAATATGAACTGTTTGATCGATCTTAATAACATATTGGCAATATTCAGGGTCACCGAGAACACGCCAATACAAAAGAACAAAATATACAAGAAAAAATTGATTAACATTTTTTAAATTTTAGAATGAAAAACTTAACCATAAGGTTGACTCAGAACATCCTTTGTATATATATATATATATATATATATATATATATATATATATATATATATATATATATATATATATATATATATTTTTTTTTTTTTTTTTTTTTGGGGGGGGGAGGGGGGGGGCATTTCACATTTTTCAATTAAAATAGAAACAAACCCATGAATCGATACTCTTTCAATTTCTAAACAGCGGCGGACATATCTGTGCAATATTAACTCAAAAAGAAGGGCGGAATAAATTGCTATTGTGTATAAACTGTATATCCTGTAATGATGCTGCAAAAGCACAGATGATGCCAAACGAGGTCCCGTGTCATGGCAGGCGTGACACGATTAGAACCCTGCTGTATAATGCCATCAGCGCAATGCACAGGAAAAAATTACTGCACTCTCCCCTATAGATGATGTCTCAATAGAAGTGAAATATTCTTGACTGGGACGTTAAACATTATTACTACTACTCAACTCATTACAAGTTATAAATTCGCTGTAAATCGAGACATTATCTTTGAGTTGAGTAATGGGGTTTTACATACAAGTCTACGTCTCGATATGAGTGAAATATTCTTGCCTTGGGTGTAAAACTCCATTACTCAACTCACAGATAATGTCTCTATTTACAGCAAATTTATGTAGTGTTTATACTTAGTTCAAGTTTTAATATTGTGAATTGATTTTTTTCTTCACTTTTTCTTATTGTCTCCTGATTAAGCTGGTTGTCAAGTTGCCAATTATTTTGTCAATATAATGCTATATGCTCAGAAAAAAATTCAAAGAATAGAAATAATAATGTATTTAATCTAAAATGAATTTATTTTTCAAAAAGAATTTTATGGTACATTTATTCCTGTTTTTCGACAGTTAGTTCTATTTCGTCTAATGCCTCAGCCGGTATCTTGGTTAAACTTGATTTACAGAATTGATAAGTCACGGCAGCACAAGTTGTGTGACTTAACACATTAGCTGCAGTGCGTATCCTGTCCCTAAAAAGAAAGAAAGAATATAGATAATGAATTAAGACCAAAATATCCCATTGCAGTCCTGAAAATGGTCATCGCTTCATAGACAATGCATGTAAAAATTATTGCTGTATCTTAAAAAGCCCTTTGGCGTCTCGGGCGAGCTATCCGGTGACCATTTGCCGTATTCTAGTGAAGTATCTCAAAGTGTGAAATACCTCCTTTAAATTTTGAGTGTACACTCAAATAAAATTTGGGTGATTCACTTAAGTTTTATTGTGAAACCAAAAAAAAAATGATTACACTGAAATTTTAGTGTAAACTAAGAACTGAGTGTGAGTGTAAACACACTTAAGTGTGTTTGTGAAACCGGGGCCAGATCTACAATTGACCATATGCAATACAAACACGTGGATAAAAAAAGCAAATTTTGATTAGATTTTAGAAGAGAATACAATTCCTGACTGGAAAGATACGGAGGCTGCTCTCGCTGGTTGAATTATCTTAAACGAGCTTAAGGATTGCGGTGCTTTTACCGCCTGGTTTCTAATCCCACTCAGATGTAAAAGAAAGAATGTTTGTCAGATCATTTTCCGAATATTAGTAGTCTTCTCTAGGAACTCCCCGTCGGAGATATGAATGCTTGAAATAGTTAACTTATTGACTTATTAGGCGTACAAACCTAATAACTCCAGTTTACAAGAAAGTATACTTGTTAACACCGCTGTGGCCCAATCAATTTCTTTATATTTAACAAATTTAATCAATAATTTAAACTATTTTAGAAACAAGAATAAAAAATAAATAATTCAAAATAAATAAATAAACTCACAAGAACCATTCAACTGCAAAAAGTAAAGCTATATCATGCGATGGAATATTTAACGAAGTCAGTATCATAACTAAGGTAACGATGCTGGAACTTGGAACAGACGGTAACGCCATAACTGCTACTGCCGTCAAAAAACTAAAAAATTAAAATAGATAAATAAAATTATGTAAGATTATCATTATTTTTATTATTATTGATATACACATTTGGTAGTCTGATTTTGCATCCCTCAACTGACTGCTTCGATCGTGATTCTAAAGGTTTTCACTTGTTTTTGATGCCTTCTTTTGCATCTCCAAAACAGATGCTTTGGTTATGATTTTTAAAGATGTCTAGCTTTTTATGGTTTCATTAAGATGTACATTTCCAATTGGTCTTTTGCATTTGGCGATCCATTGTTATGGTAGAGATTCAAAAACGTTAAAGTTCTTAATTATTAATTAGATGTTCATTTCACGTAGTTTTATAAAAATTTAAGCAAAATACATCGTACAGGATCCTTTGCATCTGTCGCTCATCTGCTTTGATGATGATTCCAAAAGGTGATAATTTTACTTGGTCTTTTACAATCAATGTTTGCAAGTAACTTCCTTTTTCGCAGTTTTTACTTCATTGACCACCGCAAAATTTATTGTCCTACTAACAATTTTAAAATATCTGTCTTTCCGAGAAAATGGTCATTAAATGTATACACAGATATATTTTTTGGTTCCATCCTAGTATATATCTAACAAGGTTATGATTATCTATACTTGGTTTCTGTGGAATAGGCTTTTATGAATTTAAAGCTTGAAAGTTAGCCACAGATACTTCAAATTTGTAATGGGAAAGTTAAACATAATACATATAGAGGATAAGACATCTATTCATTTTCATTGCCACATTTATCCCACCAAAAAGCCTAATTTAAACACCATACGTATTCTATTTTATCGCCCAAAAATTGACGAGGCTAGTCTTAAACTTACTTTGCCATTACAATGTCTTTTATTGCTCCTTTCAGTCACATCGGCATTTTTTCAGCTACTGCAGAATCATGAATAAGGTTAGGTTAAAATTTCCTAGTCTTGCTATTTGAGTAAATAAATCTCATTTGTGGCCTCGATATAAAATTTTTAATTGACATAAAATTTCGTAAATTTCACTAATCCACGAAAACATCTAATTTTTTTCCCCCACGAATATTTGTGATTTTTTATTTACAGTATTTCAGTTAGGCTATGTTTTAAAAAATATTTTTAAGGTCAAATCAAAACACAAGTTCATGTCATGTTTGGGTTTTTGCAAGCGTTTCAATATAGTTTGTACACGCACTATATGCGCACTTACGGAGACGTATATAGTGTTAATACACTCGTCCAAAAATGTCATGATACACACTCCACGCAATTTTTTTTCTTAAACTGGTACCGAGTAAATCGGCAAAGATCTACGACAAGGGGAAGTCCTTTCTGGCTTGGGGTGGTGGTTGAGTTGACCGGGGTCAAACCCACAAAGGTCTTTAAATCACTGGTTTAAAGTTTGAAATGATGATACTCACAATATGACAAATATATCCCCAGCGTTGATACTGACACCGGAAACATTACCAATAAAAATGGCAGCCGATGTAATGTACAATGCACTTCCGTCAGCGTTCAAGGTCACACAAAATGGAATGACGAAGCGGCTTACTCGTTTGTCTATATTGTTCTTCACCTCACAAGACATCAACATTTCCGGTATAGCTACAGCACTAAAACAATATAATTATGTGATGATGCAATTTTTAAAAAACAAAACGAAAAAGATCATTTTTTTTGGCTTCAATGTGGGATTTATATGCTACTATGAGGGCAAAAATGCAGATATCTCAGGTTTCATCTAGAAGCAGGCTGATTTCGCCTCACAGAGAGAGAGAGAGAGAGAGAGAGAGAGAGAGAGAGAGAGAGAAAGAGAGATGTAATTATTAGATGTTGAATGTTTTAAGAATCAATAAACAAACCGTTTGGTTGGCATGAAAATTTTGAAAATTAAATGCGGATTGAATAAGTCTCCATAAGACAAAGTACAGATATTTTAGGTGCCCACTAAGAGCAAGCCGATTCAATTATTTAAAAGCGTAGTTATTTAATCAAAGAACTTTTTCACGGCTCTTTTTTTTCTTTTTAGAAAGTTCTTATATAAGCATGGTGAAAAATATCCAGTACTCAGCTGCGTTTTTATATCTTTTAACAGGATCCGAACCTAAAGCTCATTGCACTGATATTTTGTTTTATTTTATGTGTAGTTAAACACCACAAGTTGTAAACATGGCGTCGCTGAAATCATTTAAAAGTACTTTAACCATGCCACTGGACACTTTAATCAAGTGACTGTAAAAAGTTGAGCGGGAAATTTTTCATCAATGTCATCTATATACGTCCAGCCTTTTCTTTTTGTCTGCTTTTTTATTTAATTGTATTGTGTTGTGTTCATTGTTGAGTTTGCTGTTGCCTAATACGAATTTGTAGGTGTTAATTCTTTCAACTTTCAAACTCATCCTTAATAAAATAATTTGAGTTTTGTTTCACTTACGTGCTGGTTGCTGCAAATCCAATCATCCAAGCCTTTCCAATGCTGACGATATAAGCATACGGATTTCTACGCGTGGTTAAAAACAGGATTAATGGAAGAAATACAACATGAAGTAAAATTATACCAATGGTTACCGTGGCAACAAATAGGCCGAGTTTTTCGAACACATCCCCAATATCATCTACATCTGATATTGATACGATCACAAGACTCGTTACTCCAATCGGTGTCAACCTTTAAAATTAAAAATTATCATTAAGGTGTAACGTAACAGTTTAACTTCCTTTATGAAATCGATGATATTTACGGAGAGTTTCATAACAATTAACTAAGTTGTTTGTTGATAACAGTTCCAACGCGGAGGTTATTTTATTTCAATATAGAAAAGTCAAGAAAAATGAATCAAAACATTGTTATATGTTTTAATCTAAGTCTTTAAAATTAAATTAACAGGAATAAGTTGTGTTTTAACAAGTTTATTGAGTCATAGCATGAAAAACGGTGTGCATACTTCATAACGCCTATAGAATTATTGAAAATAAAAAAAAACGCAAATTTAGATTTTTTTAAAATAGAAATTTTGCATTTAAATGTAAAACATTTATAGACATCGATAGATCATACTTTATCTCCTAACGACTACTGGAAATCTTTTAAAACATTTTAGATCCAATTGCTTAACATGTCATTAAAAGTAATACTCTTGTAGCTGACCGGGCTTGATAGGTAACCAGATAGTCAATCCGGTTAAATTCGCCATTCCATAACTGACCGCCTCGATATAAGTAAAAGAATATTCGCTGAGACGTAAAAAGACTACTCCTATCCACTTGTGTCATTATTGCAGACATACAAAAAGGCATTCATATTCACCAAGAATCAATACCAAATTCTTTAGGAAAAAAATTATTGAGACATAAAAAATATATTATTGGAATGCATTTCTTATGTTCCCTAACAAATAAGCATGAAATTTGGCCCTTTTTATTGCTGAAACATCATCGTCAAAGCAATATCTAGATGTTGAATAATTGTTTTCTTATTTAACACGACTTATTGACTAGAATAGCAAAAGCAATGACGCAACATGCATATCAAGTAAGTCCTGTGTATCAGTAACCTTTAACCTCAAATCAAAGCTGTTAGGAGTTTATTGATTTGATTTGGGTTTTACATCCAAGTCAAAATATTTCACTTATATTGAAACGTAACCGGCTATAATTGGAGTGACAGAATTTTTATCTTTGCAGGGCTGTTGGAGCAATGTGTAGGGAGGGTCTTTAGGTTTCCAAGCCAGAGTTTTAAAGGTTTCCTCCGAAGGACCCTGTGTGTTTGACGAAAGAACATTCACTACCTTTTTTCAAGTCTTGGTAAGAACCAGCCGGGGTTCGAACCCTTCCTGCCACATACGAAGCGAGCGCTCTATCAATTAAGCTACCGTAGTGGTATATACATGTACGTTAAAAAACAAAATACTTACAATTACAAATATAATATACAAAATTTTCTCTTACCACATAAACCATCTCAAGACGATTAACATGACCTCAGATGAGATGGAAAAAAATTCCAGAAATGGTTTAGCTTTGCTTTTCATCTGTCCTGCCGCGATACCAATAACAGTACAAGCCATTACTAAACCTGTAACGGAAGCATTGCACCCAATATAAGAATAAATTAATTAATAGATCATTAGTGTTTTACACCCCAGTCAAGAATCATTAATTTTAATTTTGCGGTCAGTTCAGGGAAGTAGGAGAAAAAAGATTGCCCGCAAAAAAAAAACACCGACCTTCGGCAAGCGAACCGATAAACTTCCTCACACTTGGATCTGTCCAATTGATATATTGAACCTAGGCTGTGAGAGGTGCTGTGATGCGTAAGCGTCCGGTTTCGTCACTCGGCGACCTAGGTTCCTTATACAAACTAACGACCGGAACAGAAGGAAAAAAACATATTAAAACATCTTTTAAAACAACGTGTGGTGCTTGATAATAATTGGCTGTGTCAAGTATTGTTTGTTAAATGCTGTTTTACGTCACATCAGCAACTTTAGTTTATTCATAACAAGACAGTTTTTATAAATCAAGAGAATTGATCTGATAAAAAATTTGTGTTTAGTATCTGCATTGTACAAGTGTGCGCTTTTAGCAATGTTCAGAGTGCTAGCTCCCCTCTCTTCAGTGTCAAAGATTAACACTGCAGGCCGTCCAGTCCATTGCATTGGTACCAAGCCAACAAGTAAAGACATATGACAGTAAAGAAACCTTTCTCACTTGCGGTAGACTAGGGTAGAACCCACAGCCTTGAGACGCCTTAAGTGTAAAGACTTAAGTTTTAACAACTAGGCTACTGGCCTCCTTTATCAAGTTAATCATGATTTCAGCTAAAGGCAAGTACATTTTTTTAGCTTAAGTCATCCTTAAATTCTATATCTGAATAATTAAATTCGTAGTAATTATACATATAGTGGAAACCACAAACCGAGTACGTTTGTTCCGTCGACTTTACCACGCTGTTTCTGGAGGAGTTCTAGTTTCTCATAAATAGTACCATTTGTTCCATTCTTTGTTTTGATTATATTTGTACTTGTGTACTTCGTTTGCGCTTGCGCAAAGGATGCTTCTACAATGTTATCCGGGAAGATGTTCCTGCAATGTCAAAGTAGAATCAATGTAAGAATGTTTGAATTAAAAAAATATATGTGGGAAAATGTCAATACCAGTTAAAATTTGATGTGCCAGATGTGCACATTTCGGAAATTAATTCCTCATCAGTGACACTAAGACCGAAAAGTTTGATACATAAAAAATATAGAAAACAGTTGAAAATAATGAATCTAAAGTTCCAAAATTATATAAATCCAAATCCAAAACAAACCTTAGTTTTAAATAAATTACAAATTTTAGACGGCTGAAAATTTTGCTAAATGGTACATTTTCTGACAGCACAAAGTACTGCCTACTGAGTTATGGATACCCACGGGGAGTTTTACTCCACCAGCAGTGGTACCCGCTCAGGGGTAGTAAAGAAATAAAAGATTCATAATCTCCACTAAAAACAGCCGTTTCAAGTTTCATTTGATCTATTCAAGTATTTGATCTTTATATTATTATATATACACAAAACATATTCAAAGTTAAAAACTAGAATTCGTTGTACATGCATATTACTCAAATTACAATTAAAAAAATATAAGTTGAGATAAATGTTTTAGGCGCTATAAAAAAAGGTTATTTCTGAGTTGTTATTTTTTCCTATGTAAAATTGTTTATTTTAACTGGGTTTAATTTTTAATAAAAAATTTTTTAAAATGTTTTTAACATAAAAAACGATAAAATTATGCTAAATTTTATGGGTTTTTCTGTGAAAATTTCATTGAAATTTGCCCAGGAAACAAGTTCATGGTAATCATAGTTTTATTAATTAAACAAAAATGGTATGTAATGCGAATAAAAAGAGCAGTAAATCGTAGATTTTTTTTTCTTTTTTGATTTATTTTATTCATTTATTTATTTATCTGTTTTTTTATTTTTTTTTTTTTAATTTTTAATTTTTTTTAATCTCTGTGACGGAGAACAAATCAGGTAAGCAGAATTTAAAAAAAAAAATGTATGAAATGAAGGAAAAAATATGTTTACCTTAAAAGATCCACAAATATGTCTTGTGTTTGAATCGTGTTTGTGACATTTTGAACTGCTATTGACTGTCCTCCGATACCTGAAAAAATATTATAGATCAATAAATTCGTTGCATTTTGACAATCTAGCCTTGGTTGTAATAAGTATACGTCTGATGATTATATACATGTACACCGCACCAAAGCAACTTTCTGCCGTCACGTTTCCTCGACTCAAAAAAAAAAAAAAAAAATAGAAATGTTTATGGAAAATTTCAAAAGTATCAAAATTAGCAAAACCAATCAACAAGATAAATTTTAAGGAAGGACTGTGTTGTAACCTGATACGTATTTCAAGTGACGATTTTATATTTAATATTTGTTTATTGTAAAGTTCATTTGCAACCTATGTCACGCAAACGAGTGAGATGAAATCAACAGCTGTGTTCACTGTATGTTATCATATATCATGGTTGCGCGGTTATGCGGTCGTCCTATTTTTTAAACTTTTTAACACATTATTTAAACGTTTTGTAAATTTCACTTCATGCTGTTAGTTTACTTAATTTATTTCATGATATCGTGGCATCTGTTGATCCCGGCACGCAATTGAACAGTTTTCTTTATTACACAAGTAGACATTACCAAAACACAGAACTTTATCCAATTGAATAGTAACCTAAAGTCAAGCTCAATTTTCATAACCTTTCCTTTTATCTCATTAAAAAAGTTAACAGGTAAATTAAAAATATTTTAGTGCACACACACACACACACACACACACACACACACACACACACATTTGTATTATATAAAAATTTAGTTATATACTAAGATATATATATATATAATGTGTGTGTGTGTGTGTGTGTGTGTGTGTGTGTGTGTGTGTGTGTGTACAATTTTCCATAGTATCTAAAATTGGACTGCTCTTGTCTTCATTCAAATTCCGTTAACAAAATCCCATAAGGTCATAAGGTCGTTAGGGTTGACTCCTTTTTTTTTTTTTTTTTTTTTTTCACTTTGAGGAACTTTGGCCTTATTTATTGTATCATGTCCTAATTTTGAATTTTCTATTTTCATAATTGAAAAATCAAAATTAGAAACGATAAATGAAAAAAAACACATTCAAAAAGTTGCATTTGAAAATTAAAAACAATCATTCAAAATAATACATAATGCAAAAGCGAGTGTAACCAAGGCAACCGAGAATATAGCTTAACAATATGAACGAACAAAAGTGTGTTAAAACATATATAGATATAATTTACTAACCTGGTTTGATAGCCAATGATAAAGCGCCTCCTAGTACACATCCTAGAATATTAGTTAATACAATATACACAAAGGCGACACCACTAATTTTACCATTTGACTTCGGGTCTAGAGATGCTGTTCCTGAAATAAAAATAAAGAGGGTATGTTGGTTTTGTAATGTTACCATAACTTTTCGTTTTCTTATTAGAAAATTAAAATTATATTGCGTGACCAAAAACAAATTGATCATTTCAAATAACCAGCGTCAACGTTTGCTCTTTGACGTCAAAATTTACAACGTTGTTTAACGTCACATCATTAATTTTGCAACTATTTGCGACAAAGCAAGTTCATTAATCTTTTAGGACTTATCTCAAAACAAATCATGCTTGAGATGTATACAGGTGTGTTTCATGATCAGCCAAGTACTCAGAGCGACTTAGAAGTGCTTGCTTACAGTAATTACGTTGGGGACAAACGTACCACACACACAGTCTCAATAAACTGACAGTCACCAGTCAATCCCCTTGTACTAGCATGCACTCAGAGCGACTTTAAAGTGCTAACTCACAGTCAGTACCTTGAAGACAAGCGTACCACA
This sequence comes from Tegillarca granosa, assembly GCA_029721355.1. Classification (NCBI taxonomy): domain Eukaryota; kingdom Metazoa; phylum Mollusca; class Bivalvia; order Arcoida; family Arcidae; genus Tegillarca; species Tegillarca granosa. The sequence continues at coordinate 16,442,615 of CM056602.1, read as the reverse complement.
CACCAAGTCACTTTAACCCCACACCTGCGTGAACCAGTCAATCCTCTTGTACTAGCATGCACTCAGAGCTACTTAGTGCTAGCTCACAGTCAGTACCTTGCATTCAAAAGTACCACACACCCAGTCACATTAACCACACACCTGGTTGAACAGTCAATCCTCTTGCCCTAGCGCGCACTTAGAGCGACTTTAAAGTGCTAGCTCATAGTCAGTACCTTGCAAACAAAAGTACCACACACCCAGTCACTTTAACCCCAAACCTGGTTGAACCAGTCAATCTTCATGCACTAGCGCGCACTTATAGTGACTTTAAAGTGCTAGTTTAAAGTCAGTACCTTGAAGAAAAACGAACCACACACCCAATCACTTAACCTGACACCTGTGTCAACCCGTCGACACTTCGTCCTCTTTATGTATTCATTTATGTCTTACCTGATATAACGCTACAAACAATTAAAGGTAAGATCATCAGTTTCAGTACTCGGAGGAAAATGTCGCCAGGCATACCTAACAAAAATTAAAAAACAATAATAATAAAATTATAATAACAATAATAATAACCCTACAATTGACCCCAATTTACACTTAAAATCGCCTTTATGTACAAATCTTCAAAATGTTAATGTTGGCTCAGTGGGATAGAGTTGAGTGGAATAATGGTGTTTAACGCCCCTGTCACGGTTTTTTCACTTGTATCTAGGCGAACAAATTTTGGGATGTTGGAGGAAATCGGAGTACCCACTGATCTTTGGCAAGCAACCTAACAACCTTTTCACACTAGGATCTGTCCCGGGCTGGAATCAAACCTAGGTGGTTACAGGCAATGTGTAAATTAATATAAGCTTTAGCCAAGAGTGAAAGGATTAATTCTAAAAACATTGATATGACAGCTACACTTCGTCATATTGTTAATTTTTCTGAATGAAATATTCACAAATCTAAAATATCACAACTATTTAAACTTTTTGAATATTTTAGAAAAATAAAAATGATGACAATAATAATTTGACAAATGTCTGAAATTTAAATTGAAAAAATTTTGAGCCTTTCTGCAAACACAAAACAATCAATCCAACTTAAAATTATTGTGCGTCATTTCAACAATCCAACATGTAAATGCTATATTTAGGAACAAATAAAAAATAAAAATGCACTATATTAACAAACCAAATATGAACCAAATATTATATACAATATTTTAACAACAAATAGATGTTATACATTATATAAAAAAATCCAACATGTAAATATTATTAAACTCCCGATGGTATCCATAACTCAGTAGGCAGTATTTTGTGTTGTCAGAAACTGTACCTGAATTCCTTAGCTGGAGTTGGATTAAAATATAATTTTGGAATTTTCGATTCATCAATTTTCAAATGTTTGCATTTTTATTTTTCTTATCTATGAACATTTTCGGCCCCTAGTGTCACTGATGAGGAATGAATTTCCGAAATGTGCACATATGACACATCAATATTTAACAGGTATTTTTGTTAAATATATACAATATATCAACAATCCAACATTTATACATTTTATCAACCCCCCCCCCCCAATTTTTTTAAACCATTAAATTATATCATCGTTCCAAAATAAACTGTTTTACATTATATCTGCAAATAAAAATCAAAACGAGATTTGAAAATTTTTATATATTATACCTACAACCAAATATTAAACTATTACTTATATTTTACATATGTATATCTTTAAAAGAAACAATACCTATCCAAGTTAAAGCGTCCTCTGTCGGATGTAGTTCCCGGATACCGAAACCAATACAAAAGCCGACCAAGATGCCACATAGTGTTAAAATCAAAAGCAGATTATCACACAAAATTCCTCCGATTCTTTTAACACTAAACTTTTGTAGTAAAGTTTTGTTTTCATCCTTCGAAAGGTCTGCTTCTTCCATATTTTGTTAACACAACATTTACGTCTATGCTGAAAAATAAAAAAAAATAAAAACAAGTGCTCGCAGATTAGTATGACCTAATTTTTTTCATGTTTTTATATGCCTCATTTCATCATCCTCCTTACGATATGTATATGTGTTAGTAACCTTTTTTACAACTTTTTAATGCACACTACACTTAGATAAACTTAGATAACAAGTTGTAGATTTCCGATTGCATTTTGACCTTTGATCTTTGACCTTTTAATAACAAGTCATGTTGAGAAAAGTTTGTGCTTTTTTCAACTTACAGGAATGAAATGTTTAAAACACATGTTTAAGTAAACATTTAAAGGAATTACTTATTTAGGATTTGATAAAAATCAACAAAAAAATTAAAATTCTCACGGCCAAAAAATTGGATATGGTGTTATTTTAAAATCTGACGTATCTTAAATTGCAAAATCTGACATAATCGTTAGAGAAGAAACACGTTCTTCATATCGTATTGTAGAAAATAAATAAATAAATATGAATAAATAAATAGATAAATAAATAAAATAGATAGATAGATAGATAGATAGATAGATAGATAATAAGAGTCTGAAAAATAATTTATGCATATAAATATATTATAAGTGCACATTTCTAAAAAAAACAACTTACCATTTGGTTGAATTCAGGACGTTTATCTAGGTCAGAAACTGATAATTTTTAGCTAGGAATTTTATTTCATAACAAGATTTTTACGTCTAAAAACAATTTTACGAGATAAAACTTTTTTGAAAACAATATTGTCAAAACAGTACGGCGTATTTGATAAGGGTTTTTTATATTACCCCCTGCTGAAACGTTGTATAGTGAAGACATTTGCGAACATAACTTTGGTTAGGTTTATTTCGCCAAGGGCTTGTATCTTTTTTTATTTCCATTTTATTTTATTTATTATTTTAAAAAATCAATTTAAAAACATTTAGAGTATCTGAATTAACATCAAATTATCTTATCAGTGATATGAAATGGCTGATTTATTTATTTATTTATTAATTTATTTATTTATTTATTTATTTATTCATTTATTCACTGGTATTTATTTATTTATATTTGTTTATCTTTTATTTATCTGTTACAGAAAGAGGGAAGTTATTATTTTTGGATAACTTTTTTATCTTTATACGATATACCGAAAATATGATAAAAACGATAATGTACTAGCATCACGCGTGACTTAGTTAGAAATCACGGGTGATACATTACCATCATGATATTTGATGTCATTTTGTTGTATGTCAAAAAAATTAACTGGCCTGACCTGCTAAAAATGTGTTGTTTTTTTAATCATCATAAAAATATAAAGGTCTGGAGACAAACATTAAAGAAAGAAAAGGATGTTGTTTTGATGAAAATAAACCCGAGTGATTCAGTTTATAGCAACCTTGTTACGTACTGATCTAGCCCAAACTTTCGTTTTTAGAGAGTATGAAATAAATCTTATGCTCAATGGTCAGTTTTAAATTTTCGGAATTTTAACCCTTCTCCTTTTCTCTATTTTTTTCGTAAAGATTACATTTGGAGATTATTTTCGAAATCAGTAAGGATAACTCATTATCAAAGACGGAAATCCTCAATCCCCCCCTCCCTGCAGTATTTATTATACTATTATTATATTATTTATGAAATATATTCGTTTAATTACTATTTATTAAAAATATTTATTGCATTTATTATTTCAAGATTTATCTGTTATGAAACCATATTCAATAAGACTTATTTTAGAGTGAAGTTGAATAATGGTGTTTAACGTCGCATCAGCCATTTCTCAGCTATTTGCGACAAAAACAAGTTTTCATTATTCTCAAAAGATTAATTCGATTGATATTAGCGAGTGTGTATTATGATCTGTCATGTCACTTTTGTTTTAGAAAATAGTAAGATGGATTTGATTGATTTAATGGGGTTTTACGTCTCAGTCAAGATTATTTCACTTATGCCAAGACGTCTCCAGCTATGTAGGTGAAGTGCCAGAAATTTTTACCTTTGCAGTGCGCTTAGGCCAATGTTCATTTTTAAATCCCGAAAGCACTGCCACCACCAATTTCAAGTCTTGGTCAGACCCGGCCAAGATTCGAACCCACAACCTCCTATATACGAGAACATAATAAGAAAGATCGATAAAAATACAACCAAGAACTTTTTATATAAGAATTTAAATAGACAACATTTGTGTAACATTTGCAACGTAATAAAGATACATCTTGAAAAGAAATTAGGTAGCTTCAATGTATGTTCCGGCTAAAGATTGATTGATTTATTGATTGATTGGTTGATTGATTGATTGATTGATTGATGAAATGTTGTTTTACGTGTTATCAGCGATTATAAGCTATTCGTGACGAGGCAATTTTTTAAAATTAATCTAAAGAACTAATCTAAACACAAATACATGTAAATGTAGTGTGAAAATCACCGTTGTCCACTCAGTCCAGTTTACTAGGCCCAAATTCTGTCTGTCGACAAGAAAAACTCTTTCTGACAGCGATCAAATGCCTTGGATTGTTTTGAAGGCTTAACTGACACATTAACCCCCTTGACCCTTTGACCATTGGAGTCGCTCCAGCTGAAAGAGCATAAAATACTGACAGCATTATCAATTAATACAACAAGAACGCCAAACAAGGGTTGCTGTATGCTAAAAATAAAGCTCGTTCAGAACTTGTTAAACTTCTAAAGGCAAAATCATATTAATGCGAATAAAACTTAAACAATACCTCTAGCTTTTTTACTGTTTTTGTAAAACGCATGAAATGTGATTACATAAACCTTGCGAAATTTTGATTGTGCTATAAATAAAGATATGTTTTTTGTTTTTTTTTACATAGATCATTTTTGTAGATACATATTTCTTATCAATTTACCTTACCTGTTTCAATGTTAGATTTTACACATACATGATGACATCATTGTTGTTTTCCTCTGTCAATAATCAGTATTCATTCGTTCAGGATACAATCTGTGTACATCCTAGTGTGAATTTGCTGGGAATTATTTTAGTTGTCATACGATGACGGTTTATTTATCAAAACAACTATAAACTAAAATATCTTACCTGGTATGGCTTTAGTATTTTATTATTAATTCTAAACTGGGTCATTTTTAGCACCTGTAAGATATAAAACGAGTTTTCCTTTCAGCCTTTTTATTTATTCTTATCGTTATTTTATCATAATTATTATTTTTTATTATTTTTATTTATTTATTTATTTTGAATATGATCAAGTACAATCTCTCTAATCATAATTCCCCCTTAATCAAATTCAACACAAACAAACCCATTCATCTCCAAATCACAACTTTTAAAGCAAACGTTAAAACATTGAAAACTGGCTTTTTCAGGAAAAAAATGGGGGCCGAGTGGTCTAAAGCGCGTGCTTACGGATCACAGCGCCTCTTACCGCCTTGGTTCGAATCCCTCTCGGGACAGATCCTAGTGTGAGAAAGTTTGTCAG
>CM056602.1:16339712-16434712 GCA_029721355.1 Tegillarca granosa | reverse complement strand
AGTTAGTAGTTCTTTCGCCAAGCAATCGGCATTTAGAAAATAAAGGCAAGGGTTCTTTCGTAGGAGACCTTAAAAACCAATGTCGCGTGTCATAACAGGTGTGGCATGTTAAAGAACCCTCCCTGCTTTTTGCCCTAAGAACACTGCAAAGGGTCAAAATTTCTGCCACTTCACCTATGACTGATGGCGTCTCCTATAAGTGAAATATTTGTGACTGGTTGGTGAAACCCAATAAAAAATCAACCATACTTAATTGAATTAAATAAAACAAGAAAAAATCTTGTAAACATAATCTCGTAGTAGACACTGAGTGTTATGACAAAAAGATTATTAAAACAAATGCAGCATATTAATACTAAATTCTGCATTTAATTTCTTCAAATTTGGACAAGATCACCTCTGTGGTTCAGTGGTAATGCGCCCGCTTCGAGAGCAGGTAGTTGGTTGTTGAATGATTATTTCTGCTTTGTTTCTGATCTGAATGATAACAACTGTGACCTCCCATATTTCTCTGAAAGATGTAACAACATTCTAACATTTATTGACACAACTCCAAAAGACATACAAGATGCTCTTCAAACCTTGACACTTGGAAAAGCAACTGGACCTAACGAAATTAGTCATGGAATGTTAAAATCCATAGCTGATACCATTTGTTATCCTCTATCCACCTTATTTAATACATCCCTAGATCAGTGTATATTCCAATCCAAGTGGAAACTAGCCAATGTTCTGCCTCTTTTCAAAAAAGGAGATAAAAGTTTACCCGCCAATTATAGGCCTATTTCCTTGATAAGTTGCTTAGGTAAAGTGTTTGAAAGAATTATCTATAAGTACCTTTATAATTTTCTTCTTGATAATAACTTGCTTTTCAAATTTCAGTCGGGGTTTCGTCAAGGACAATCAACGGTTTATCAGCTTATTGAACTCTACAATAATATATCATGTCATGCAAATTGGCGTTTGAATAGTTGTGTTGTATTCTGTGACATCTCAAAAGCATTCGACAAAGTATGGCATAAAGGGTTACTTCACAAATTGCAATACTATGGCATTAAAGGCAACCTCTTACCTTGGATTCATGACTAATTATCACATCGATCACTGAGGGTTATGGTTAATAGTTCATTTTCTAATACAGGATTCTTAAAAGCTGATGTACCGCAAGGTTCAGTTTTGGGCCCATTATTGTTCTTAATTTTCATAAATGACTTGGCAGATGATATTCTCGGTTTTACGAGACTTTTTGCTGACGGCACTTTTATTAGTTATTCGTCTACAAATGTAAATGCCATAGAAAATATCATAAACAGAGATGTGAGTGTTCTTAAAGAATGGTCTGAAAAATAACTAATTACATTTAATGATAAAAAAAAAACGGTTTCTATGTATTTTACTTATGTCCGACCGGATGCTAAACCACCTAATCGTTATTTTGGAAACACTCTGCTTTCTGTAGTTTCTACTCATAAACATCTTGGAATTACTCTCTCGGATACTTTTAGCTGTTATACTCATATAGAACAGATTTCTATTTTCTGCCATGAAACAGGTAGCAGTTCTCAGAAAACTTAAATATACCTTGAACAAAAATATTCTTAGTAAGATTTATTGTACTTTCATACTTCCACTATTAGAATATGCATCAGCAGTTTGGGACGGTTGTAACCCTAGTGATAGTAACCTATTGGAGAAAGTTCATCTTGAAGCTGTCAGGATAGTAACCGGTCTACCTGCATTTGCAAGCAAAGAAGCGCTCTATTACGAAACCGGTTGGGATCCATTATCTGAAAGGAGGAAAAGAAGAAAAGTAACTATGATTTACAAAATAAAAAACAGAATGACTCCTGAATATCTATCTGAGTTACTTCCTCATTCTGTCTCTGAAACAAGCTCTTATAACCTTAGAAATAGTGCCAGATAACTTTACTACTCCTTTATGTAGATCAGAATGTCACCTTCCTTCTTCCCATCTGCAATTGACCCGTGGAATAACCTTAATAATGAGTGCAGATCTCTTGGTTCTCTAAAACTTTTCATAAGATCTATATCTGACGTTGCTCGTTAAAAGCGCCGGACTTCTTTCATTCTGGTGACAGGAATTGTTCTGTGCTTCACTCTAGATTAAGGCATTCTTGTAGTTCATTTAATGGAGATCTTTTTCGTGAAAATATTTTTCGTGTTTGTGCGATCGTTAAGGAGAGGATTATATAAAGTTTTCATAACTTATATCCAATCCTATTGTTTATATGACAATAAAATATGTTTAAACTAAACTGTTGAAACCCAGGCCGGGTCATACATAAGACGCCTACCGCTCGACGTTATTGACAGGCTCACTGGTACTAGGAAAATGTGACTTGGGGAGGAGTATGCTCGTCAGCGGCATACTGATTCGGTGAGTTAGCAATTGTACAGAAAGTCGCCCTATAGCGCTTTATAACAAGGCAGACTCTAATACACACTCGTACATCTCACACATACTCAAGCTGCTCATAGGTTATTCCTTAGAGGTTAATAACCTTACTTTTGTTTTAAAAAGGCGACGATAAAAAGGAATACAAACAACCGACAAAAACTAAGTGAAATACTTGTAAGACATTATGATTAAATTATCTAAATATTGACGAGATATAATCCACGCCCTTACGTTTAAAGCGTTGCTGTAGTTTCGGAGTTCATTGTGGTAGAACTTGAAAAGCGACAGCGCGATATTTCCGAATTTAGAAATTGAATCTAATTGTCTTGATATCTTTTTGAAGGTTGTTTTAAATGTCAAAACTGAAAAATCATGTCAATATTTGATCAATAGAAAAGCATCATTCAAAACTTTGTTCCAGATAGATAGATAGATAGATAGATAGATAGATAGATAGATAGATAAGATAAAATTAAAATTAAAAAACGCATATTTTTAGACTTTAAAGAAGCTTGATATCTGTACAAGCTTAATGATGAATTTTGTCACATCTGGCCTCTTTCCGTACAATCCATTGTATGTTTACACTGATCACCAAAAAGCGGAAGCTGGGTCCTTTTGTCAATATGACGTCATCGTGACGACGTCAAGGAAACATGGCATGGTAACCTACAGAACTGCTTGGTCGAGGCGCCATTTGGGAAGTGTTTTTAATTTTGCTAATAATATTTTGTTTTACACGTTTTAAATAATGGAAACAATTTATATTCCTACTTATAAGGATTTGAAAAGTGATGTTGCACTTCAGTAAGTATAAATTTTCAACAGTAAATGGCTAAACTGGTTTAAAGACTGGTTTTTTATACGTTTTCATTCATGAACCAATTTTTCTTGTGTTTATTCCTGGACCGTTTTGAACAAGTTTTCCGCAATATAAATTGTATTTTTATTAATTTATTTATCTATTTATTTATTATTTACTTTCAGCGTTGACAGATTCTGTGGTTTTGTCACAACACTGAATTTTACTTTGAGGCTACAAACGGCAGAATATAGAGTTGGACCAAAAATAAACTACATTCTGAAAAAGATCATTGAAGATAATGATATACAAAGTAGGTTGTCTTTGTGTCAAATATTTTACTTATAATTATTATTTATTTATTCATTTATTTTCAGAAGTATTTTTATTTATTTCATAATTATAGGTTATTTTATTTATTTATTTGTTTATTTATTTATTTATTCATTTATTCATTCATTTATCTTTTTGTTTTCAAAATTATTTATTTTTAATAATATTTTATTTATTTATTTTTATTTTTTTTTTTTTGCACTAATTATTCAGGATTTTTTATATACTTAAACATTGATTCCTTATTTAGTGTTTGAATTTCTAATATCACTAGTTCACCGAAGTGCTACCAATAAAAAATAAACGTGAATGATTTGTTTTGCATTTTTAATGGGTGGGGACAATGTAACTTATATGATAGTATGTCAAGTTTTTATATGGGTGGGTACGTTTAGCTCCAATGTGCCTTATTTGATAATATGTCGAAATTTTTACATTGAACGTTTTCGTTTTTTAAATTTCAGATAATGGATTAATGAGACTGTTGGGAAGTTGCACCATGGAGATTCTAAAACACACAGAGTCACATGAAATTAATGAAAGAGAACTGAAAACAAAACAGATGAATGTTAAATTTGAGGAAACGTAAGTTACACCAATTAAATTAAAAATCTAGTTACTGGTTGTTCAATATGAAAATTCTCAAACGATATCTGTTTTTGAAATTTGATTAGTCAATTTATTTATAGAAATTATAAAAATCGTTTTTTAGAAATAATAAAAATAAGTTTATCACATTTTTGTATGTAGTATAGGCATAGAACGAACAGTCTATGTCACGATTTTTATTATTTATAAATAAATTTTATAATTTGCATTTAAAAATTGACCAATCATCTTGTAGAATGTAAACAATTGGAATTTTTTATCTTTTATTTTGCTCTTATTAATATTTGTTTGTTTTATTTAACAGATTGGACAGAAGTTACAAAACTGAACTTAAAGCGAAAATTGATGAGTTAGAAAAATTGAAGAAACTTCATATGAACATTATGGAAACTCTGATTGAGAAACAAAAGGTAAAACTCTCTCTCTCTCTCTCTCTCTCTCTCTCTCTCTCTCTCTCTCTCTCTCTCTTCTCTCTCTCTCTCTCTCTCTCTCTCTCTTAACACCTAAGGGTTTATCTAATTCACATATACGTGTACATGTATTTTTGAATTTTCTTTTTTAATTTTTTTTTTAAATTTCCCATTGTCTTTTGAGAGTCGGCATTTAAAATGTTTTAACGTATGTCTCGAGGGAAGCTTAGTTCAGTTCCTAAATGACTGCTTGAATAAATATTGTTTTACTTTGCATCAACATTTTACAGATATTCAAAACTAGTTTCAAGACAACATTACGTGCTGCTGTAGGTTTGGGAAAACGTGCATGATCTGCATTAGACTAGTGATCACTTTTAGAAAACTTTTAGATTTATTGGATGGGGTTTTTCGTCTCAGTCAAGATTATTTCACTTATATCGAGATGTCACCCGCTATAGGTAAAGTGTCTTTTGAAGTGCGCTTAGGGTAATGTGCAGGGTTCTTTTAGCCACGCTTGTCGTGACACGGGGCATCGGTTTTTAAGGTCCCATCCGAAGGACCAAGAGTGTTAAGACATTAGTCCAGATATGTCACACATAAACGTCGCAGGTCATAAGTAGACCCATAACAAGAAAAGGTTCATGTTACAAGCATTGTATCAGGATCGAGCCCGGAACAATGAGTTAGTCGCGGATGATCAATTTGGTCACTGAGAACTCAACTTTTTAGATGAATTAATTATATATTTGGAACGCCAAATATATGTGTTTATTCCTGAACCTAACAATGAGAAAAGTGTGATACAATTTTGTTATTTTAGATGCTTTGGAAAATGAACAAAAATAGTTCTAAGAAAGATTCAGACAAATTAAAACTGGACTACTTAAAAACAATTGGAAAAGAAGAAAAGATCAGAGGTGAAATGAAAGAGGTAAGATATGAGAGAGAGAGAGAGAGAGAGAGAGAGAGAGAGAGAGAGAGAGAGAGAGAGAGAGAGAGAGAGGGGGGGGGTTGAGTTACTTTCTGGTTTTGTTTAAAATGATGGGATTCTTTGTTTGATAACAAAATAAAGTGATTCAACATTTTTAATCAAAGATTTCGTTGTTTTATTAGACAAAGTTTTTATTTTGTATATTTCAGATAATTGATTGCATCAACACTGGTCTTAAAAGCAAAATATCGGACAGATTGGAAAAATCTATAGAGACTCTGAGATGGCTAGCTGCTGATTTCATTTCTTACCAAAGGTAGAAATACAGACTTTGTTTTAACATTTCATTTCATTTATTTCATTTTATTTTATTTTATTTTATTTTATTTCATTTCATTTCATTTCATTTCATTTCATTTCATTTCATTTCATTTCATTTTATTTTATTTTATTTTATTTTATTATTTTTTGTGACATTTGTAAACTTTTGTGAATGCGGTATATTGTTACTTTTTCAAAATACAAATGTGATTTTTAAAAAATAATTTTTGGCAAAAACTGTATTTAATTTATTTCCATTGTTCATCTCCTTTATTATTTTTTTTCCCTTAAAATGTAATTTTACCAGCTCCATGGTCACCGACCCTCAACTAAAAAGGTATGTGACTGTTTTTAAGGTAATATAAATTATTTCATTGTTTTAGGTCAGATGAATTCTTAGCAAACATTAACAGATTGGATATAGCTAAAATTACAGAAGATATAATAGAATCATTTTGTCAGAGATACAGATTTGCCATACCATCAGTAAGTGATTAATGATCCCCTGCATATAATAATAATAATAATAATAATAATAATAATAATAATAATAATGATAATAATAATGAACATAATAATAATAATAATGAACATAATAATGATGCTGATGATGATGATGCAATTTTCCACAAAAATTGAAAATTTTTATTAATGTTATTTCTTAATTTTGGGTAACAGTAATTTTTTTCTTTTTGGAAAAGTATTTCAAAGCACTGCAAAATGAAGTAATGAGTGTTTTATGTTTTTTTACAGACTTGGTTTATAAAAAATTTGGTAGATCTAGTCAGAACTAGTCTGGTCAAAAACACAATACACAACTACAAAGTTACCTCGAAAAAGTTAAACTAAAATAATTTTGGGGAAAAACACGCTGATTATTTTTATATGCGACTTCATAACAGAGTTGCTTTATCATCATTTTAGTAGATTCAGTTAAAATTGTCAGTTTTGTTAGCAAATAATGATACGCAATATGGCAGATACTAAATTATATCGGAAAAAAAAAAACTAAAAGAATGGGGAGGGGGGTAAAAAACGCTTTTTATGATTATTTATATTATTGATTTTTTTAATTTTTTGTTCTTTTTCAAATCTGTCTACTTAAATTTTTTTTTCTTACAGGACTACTTTCACTATCTGGACTTTGATTGCTATTTGCTTAAAAAACCTCAGTCTATGAACCCAGAAAAATTTACCTTATGTGTGGATTTACTTGAAGGTAAATAATACAAATAAGTATTTTTTCCTTTCTTTTAGAGTTGAAAACAAGTCTTATAGGTTTTTAAGAATAGCTTAGGAAAAATGTATGGGAGATGGGTGCATCTGAAATAAAAGCACATGTTGTTGAAGTTAAAATTTATATTTTAAAATCCCCTTCCCCCCCCCCCCCACGAAAAAAAATTAAATTCAAAAGTAACACATGACACGTCCAAGTAAAAAATATTTTACTTGTATCGAATTTTGACCTGTAAAGTGCACTTTGGCAATGTGCAAGGAGGGTTCTTTAGCGTACCACGAATGCTGTGATACGTGCAAATGTTTGTAAGGGGTACTTCTAAGGACCGCGTGACTTTCATTTCTAAATGCCAGTGCTTGGCAAAACAACAGTCACTACAAATTTTCATGTCTTGGTCAGACCCGACCGGGGTTCGAACCCCAACCTCCGATATACGAAGCAAGCACTTCATCACTGAGCTACCTTATTGGTCCCCAAACAACGAGACAACTAAATTAAAACCACAGGTTCGAAAAGTATAAATATTGTCACATATTGTGAAATTTACGTATTTAAAGATCGAGAGCGGCTAACGAAATTCTTTGAACCACTCCTTTTAAACATTATTTAAGAATTAACTATAAAAGTATGTTTTATCGCATTAAGCCGCGTTAACTTTGTTTCGAGTCCGTAGGGTATCAATGTTAAATGAATGCAGAGAAGTCTTGTCCGTTTAGTTGAATACCGCATTTTTAAAATATGTTCTACCTTTACAAAGCTTTCAGCATTTTTAGGGATACAATTTTCATTTATCATGATTTTGGGGTTCCATTGTCCGTTTATTATCATTTATATTACAGGTTCCAATATCCTTTATCATTTAGGATTGAGTGTTTCAATATCCGTTTATTTTCTTTTGGATTAAGGGTTCCAATATCCGTTTATTATCATTTATATTACAGGTTCAAATGTCCGTTTTTTTAAATTTTGGATTAGGGGTTCAAATATCTGTGTTTTTACATTTTGGAATAAGGGTTCGATTGTCCCCTTATTATCATTTTAGATTAAGGGTTCCAATATCCGTTTATTATCATTTTGGATTAAAGTTTCTATTAATTAGCGGTTTATTATCATTTTGGATTAAAGTTTCTATTAATTAGTGGTTTATTATCATTTTAGATTTAGGGTTCCAATGTCCGTTTATTATTACTTTAGATTAAGGGTTCCAATGTCCGTTTATTATCATTTTGGATTAAAGCTTCCATTAATTACCGGTTTATTATCATTTTAGATTTAGGGTTCCAATGTCCGTTTATTATTATTTTAGATTAAGGGTTCCAATGTCCGTTTATTATCATTTTGGATTAAAGCTTCCATTAATTACCGGTTTATTATCATTTTAGATTTAGGGTTCCAATATCCGTTTATTATTATTTTAGATTAAGGCTTCCAATGTCCGTTTATTATCATTTTGGATTAAGGGTTCCAATATCCATTTATCATATTCTTGTTGTGATCTGTATATTCTGTTGCTGTCAAGTTTATTTTTATATCAATTGTATAAGATAATTAAGTCTGTCTGACTATTTCAATTTTTAGGTGGCTGTTAATTAAGACTCCGTAGGGTCATGTACTTCAGTACATCTTAATTTGGTATAGGAGTCGCAATGGAATTGGGGACGAGGCGGGGCTTACAGCTACTTTATATTTTCCTATGCGTGATATATTAAACGGTACATTTTTTCTCAACCACATTTATGTCTCTTATGAAATATGTAATACTTGGTTCAATGATAAAACCTTTTCTTACGTTGAAATTAACGAGGAAACCTACTGCTAGTTTGATCTACCAAAGTTTTTATTTTAGAACACCGATCACGTGATTCTTTATCGAGGCAACGTCAACAAACACAGCTTATGCAGTGAGAAAGAATATTTAAATATCGTTATGAGTACGATGACTGTGGCGTTCGTTTCAAAATTAAATATAATTACAATAAAATGATTTTTCTTTATTTTAGATAAAACTGTATCAGAATGTTTGTACCTACAAAAATTTCTTGCAAACAAAAAGTCGGGAATCAGAAGATTTTTCATCTTCAAGAGTAAATCTAGTAAGTACAAGTGTACTCATAGTCGATTGACTAAAATTATTAATCAAATTGTGAAACAAATTTGAAAACTGAAAAAAGAAAGAAACAAACAAATATTAAATCATAACATTAAAATTGATATAATTTTAGTCAAGTTTTTTCTAGCAGATCCTGTCTGTTTATGAACATACATTACTTAATGTTTATTTGACACCTTCAATACTGCTTAAATTTCTTGACTAGTGACAAGTGACTTCCTTGATGCATTCATTTTGTTAAAAATTAACTGAACAGATGAACGCCTTCAATAAAATCGCAAATTGTAAGGTGTTTGATTTACAAATTCTATCATGGTTATAATCTTGTTAAAAATCTGAGTGTAAAGAGAGTGGAGTGGAGTAATGGTGTTTAACGCCCCGGTCAAGATTTTTTCACTTATTTCGAGGCGGTCAGTTTTGGGATGGTGGACGAAACCGGAGTACCCGGAGTAAACCACCGACCTTCGGCAAGCGAACTGACAAACTTTCTCACACTAAGGATCTGTCCCGAGTGGGATTCGAACCCAGGCGGTGAGAGGCATTGTGATCCGTAAGCGCGCGCTTTAGGCCACCGAGGCCACCGAGGCCCCCTGAGTGTAAAGAGATTCAATTTTGAATCAGGATTGTGAGATGTTTGATTTACAAGATTTGTCAAGGTTATAGTCTTGTAAAAAATCCGCGTATATTATAACGTTATTTTATTTTTTGTTGTATACTTTCAGGCACAAAAGAAGCCACACAGACAAGAAATGAAATATACAGTGAAATGCTAAAAGAAAAATTTCACAAGAAACTAATCAATGGATTTTAAAATGCATAACGAAAATTTGTACATAGCAGATATTGTATTATGCAATTGTTACAAACCTTCTGTTATCAGAATACATTTAAGAGATCATGATAAACTACATGTATATATTTTTTGCAATTTTAAAAAATCATGCAAAACATTCTAATTTTATTCATTATTTATTTATTCATTTATTATAAACTTCTTTTGTTGTTTTTTTACTTTGAACAACAACAAAATTTACATGTTTTTGAATTCTAATATTCTGTTCTTTATATGAAGGTTTTATTTATTTATTTTTTATTTTGACAGGTTTTATTAACTTTCTCAATTTTTCTAAAAAAAATTTAAATTTTCGTTTCGTTTATAGGTCACCTGAACATAGGTCAAGTTAGATAATGGCATTGCGCAGCGTGTGTATGTGCAAGCGTGCATGCGTATTTGCATCGTTAACACCTATTTTCAACTTCTCCTCCCAAACTGCTGGACAGATTTTAATAATACTTTGTCAGAAGCATATTTTGGGCGGTGCAATCTGATCTGATGTATTATTTGGCTTCTCTAGGGTCTTTAGCAAACAGTTTGTTCATTTCTTGAAATTAGGTCGAAAATGGGTTACGCGTTTTTTCGTTTACTTAAAAATTTTAAAGTTAGAAAATTCGTAAAGTGGCTTCAAATTATTGTAACTTGACTTTTTGAACAGATAATGACACAGAGTTTTCAGTATTGACTTTTTCTTGAAAAGACCTACAAATTAGGTCAAAGTCAAAGATCAAGGTCATGACCTAGTTTGTAATTTTTGCAGTTTTAGGCTATTTTCTAGAAAACTATAAGAGATACCTAAAAACAATACATTGGGAAAATGTTCAGCATGAAAAAATTTAACAAGGCACCAAATTTCGTAACTATATGATAATCCATGTAGAATTTGCCCATAAAATATTACTTTTTGCTTTCAAAAACTAAAAATGTACATTATCTTAAAACTTTAAATTTTTGTATGGGCATGTATATTAGAATATTGTAGGAATTGATATGACGATCATTTTGATATATGGTTCAAGGTCATATGTTCAAAGGTCCAGGTCATAGGATCATTAGACGACTTCAATTGTTAATTATCTTAAAAACGATCAACTTTTTGTATAGGCGTGTATATTTGAATATTGTAGGAATTAATATTGCGATCCTTTTGATATATTATTCAAGGTCATATATGTAAAACCCAAGGTCACAGCTGCATAAGAAACTGAAATTGTTAATTATCTTGGAAAATATTAACTTTTTGTATACGCAAGTATATTAGAATATTGTAGGTATTGATATTGCAATCATTTTGATACATGGTTAAAGGTCATATGTTCAAAGATCAAGGTCATAGTTGCATTAGGATATTTAAATTGTTAATCATCTTGAAAACCATCAATTTTTGTAAAAGAATGTATATAAGAGTATTGTAGGTATCGATATGAAAATCATTTTAATATATATGGTTAAGGTCATAGTTCAAAGGTTAAGTCATAGTTGCATAAGAAGACTGACATTGTAATCTATCTTGAAAACTATCAACTTTTATAAAGGCAAGGTCAAGGTCATACCTGCTTAAGTGTACTAAACTGGTAAATAATCTTGAAATTATCCATTGTACTATATTTGCTACATGCATTTTAGCTCTTTATAACGGAACTGGGACTAAGTATTGTTGCAGTTCCAAACTGGCAAAAGCTTGAAAATTTCTGTAATTACATTTATTGTCTATTGTACTTTGACAATGATTTTGGGCATATTTTCAGGTGAGCGTGAAGGCCCATGTGCCTCTTGTTTATTTCACGATAATGAGATTATTTTTACTCTTGTTTTTTATTAGATTTAAATTATTTATGTATTTATTAATTGAATTAATAATTTGGTTGTTGCTATTTTTATAATGTTGAATATATACTTTGTTAACATATCTATGTTTTTGTTAAAATTATACTGATGTTACAAACACTTTATTGATCATGTTGAAATCCATACAATAATACAAAACGACATAGCAAAAGAAAAAAGAGATACAAAATATAGTTGAACTTGTTGAACAATTTTGTTTGTTATTTTTATATAAATTATTGCTTAATTAAATAAAAAGTTTAGAAAATCCAGATAGTTAATAGGAGTAATGATGGTTGAAGACACGGTCAGAAGATTGTGGAGGAAACTGATTTGTTCGTAAAACACAACCGAATTTCGCTAGGGAAACCGACAAAATTAATCAACTAATACTACTATTTTTCAATAGATGCTAATCTTTGTTTAAATGTTGAAAGTTTTATTTCCAGAAATATAGTTCTAACTTTTAAATTGTTGTTCGTAGTAAATCGTTACGACATTTTAAATTGTAAATTCCGAGGATATTGTTATAACAAGCTTCACAAGGGAATAGCTGAAAACATGTACTTTGTCAACATAACAGGAACGGAGTTGTTGAGTTGAGTAATGGTGTTTAACGTCCCAGTCAAGAATATTTCAAGTCAAGATAGGAGTTCGAACACCCATCGGGACTGACCCAAGACTTAAAAATGGGTAGTAACTGTTTTTTCGCCAGACACACGGCATTACGAATTTAAAGTCATGGTTCTTTCGGATGGGAACTTAAAATAAATAAACGATGCCCTGTGTCACGGTAGGCTTGACACGATAATATAATGCCATCAGCGCAACACATGCAAAAATTTGCATTTGACACAGCAGTTTCAGAGGTAAAAATTAAAATTTATGCCATAGGCTCATTCGGCTCAAAACCTTACAATGAATGAAATAATATGCATAATATTTGCTCACAAATTATTTTTTAACTCATGGTGAAACCATCTAGTTATTGCAGTTCGAGGATGTCCATTATGATTTGATTAAAAAGGTCAACGGCCTCTTCCATAGTGTTGGGTGGGTACTGAAATCCAATGTCTAAAATAACAATATTGGCTAATCCTTGAAACTCGACAGAAATACAATTTCCTGGTGGAGGTCGGGTATTTTCCTTATTCAATGTTAGCTGGTAACGGCATTCGGAAGTCCTTGGTGCCATACACTTTGGCATGAAAATACAAAACGTAGGGTTTACCAAATGGACCTTAGACATTTCTACTTCATCTTATTTTGTGCTCATTCCAATACCGAACAGTATTTTTCAATTCCTTTCTTATAACAGGCAAGAATCAGTATCTGATACATTCTGGATGAATATTATCGGAGGTATCAAGGACTCCATACTCAGCCATTCTTTTGAAGATATCCATATAACTCTGTCCAGAACCTCTGTTTTCTTGTGTTCCGCTCGAACGACCTATATATGAAACTTATAAACTTGAAACTCATCTCCATGGTACCATCTCATAGCATGATGCAAGTCCCGAGAAATGGAATTCTCCGTATCCCTATCTGCACATATTATAGAAGAAACGCCATCAATTTCCCGGGTGTAATTAAGGTTAAAATGGGCAATGTATTCAGGATTTTCATTAGTATTGCAAGCTTGTAGCTAAATAATCTTTACCGTTAATCCACCAAAGATACGCCATGTTTTGAGTTAGTCCCAACCGTCAATTTGAAGAGCAAAATTTAGACCTTTATAATATTGACGGCGTCGAATGACATGCCTTCCTCGAACATACACACAGTTAGCTTCAAGAACCGATAATGCAAGCCTTACTGTTTCCATTGAAGCAATATCATGATTAAATAATTTGCAACGCATAAGTCTGTGCACAATGTTCTGACCAGTCTCCGAGAGTTCTCAAGTTATTGCTCTGACAATATTAATTATTATTATTATTATTATTAAACTTATTATACTTTCGGTATTTTAAAGACATTCATTAAACATTTTGGAAAGCTAGTTTAGAACTGAAAATGCGCCTAATAATAAATAATATCGGAACGGTGTATCTAAAAAGGTAATGAATTGGATAATTTCTGCACGTGCAGCTAGCTTTATCTTTGTGCCCCATTAGATGTTTGTATAAAAATGAATTAAAAATGGAACAGACAAATTACACAGCGGCCAAATATAATGACAAGGCATCGGACATAATGACAAAAATACCGGATACGGACAAGCACCGGATAACCAAAGAACTAGACATATTGATACCATTTTAGAAAAGTAATAAACATATAAAATTTTTAAAAGTAACAGTAAGACAAAAAAAAACTTTGAATAATAATAATGAGATACGGGATAGCATGGTACCGCACATTACGACAAAGTTATTGAAGGTGTATATAAGATAATAATTATTATTATTATTATTAAACATATACTTTAGATATTTTAAAACATTCATAAAACCTTAAGCTTGTAGAAAGTTAGCTTAGAACTCTAAATGCGACTTATAATAAATAATATCGCACACTTTGATTGTAAATTTAAAGATTTTAAAGGCCCTGTCAATTGAACCACGTCGCCAAAGATAATATATTATTTACCAAATACCAATATTGACGAGTAGTTTTAATTGACAGTTGCGATTGTTAAAGCATAACAAGCCTTTATTTTAATTATTTTAACTGATAAGGTTTATTTTGACAAAGAACAACAACAACAATGTAAACAAAAACAATCAATTTTATTGTACACAGTACATACACGTATTATGCAAGATAGCTCGCAAATTTAATAAATATTATAGTATTTGTCAGTTTAAGAGTCATACTAATATTTTCAGATTTCTTAGGATTTCTTCCATTTTCGCATTTCAAATACCTGTTTATATATAAATTTAATCTGTCAACTTCTATACAAAACCTTTTTAACGGTTCATTCTTTGGAATAGGCATGATAAATGAGTTATTCATATTGGATACTCAAAAGTCACCCGTATGTACCGTAGATTGGATTATCTATAAAATGTGTTATTGGAATTTGGACGTCAGTAATATTAAATCTGCATCAGGTACAGTCCGCATAACCTGTAGTCCGAACATTAATTAGTTGAAGAAAAAAAATAACAAAGATTTCTAACTTGGCTACAAAAATCTGCACCTCATCTGATGTTTCAAGTGTAACCAAAATAAACTAAATAACCAAAGGAGAATAAACTACAGTAAGCGTCACTTTAAAAAAACCAACGTTTTTACTTTCTTGGTAGTCAGGTATCACTCTTAACGTTTTGCCATCGACTGCCCAATGGTTTAGCAAACTAATATCCAGGCAATTATTTCATGAGATAAAATGGATAAAATGGTACTCTTAAGTAATGATCAACATTCAATCACTAAATCTGTGGAACTTTTCTTTTGGCATCGACTTATCAAAGGTTTCAGTAATAACAAAAATCCTGCCATCAAAAGGCTGCATCCCATTAGATAAAAAGACCCAATGTAAGAAGAAGTACTGTCACGTATGCGACCTGAAATATACAAATATTTTTATTAAAGATTTCAAAAGCGCATAATCCAGTTACGGAAAATTGATCATTTTGATGTTTATCTTGATGGAGATATAAATCATATTGAAATGCAAGGTCAATGTAATAATTGAATAACTAGTCTCTGGTTAATCGTGTAAAACTGGGTATTTGTGTACGCACATACATGTATATTTTTTCAAGTATTTTGTAGCTTTTCTGATCACTTTGTATGAAATAAATACCATTTGCCGAAATGGCAACACAGACAGAGCTTTGTATTTCTATGTTATACTTTTGATTTCAAATTCAGACAGTTTTATAGATTAAATTATAAATATGAAATTTATTTACAATATTTTTATTCTTCTTATAATTATTATTTATATGCTCTTAATGATAGGTACCACAAAAACTATAGAGCATAGATTAAAAGTAACATAGAAAACTTGAAGATACTAGCAATTGTATTGCCGAGACCTCGCAATGAGAAAATACGTCGAGATTTGCTATCGAAATGAGAAAATTAGAAATTTGAACAATCACTATTGGCGTATACTAAGGGTAGTTAAGCATATCAATTATAAATTTCTTGAATGTCACTAAAACTTACCTAAAAGAGGTGTAACTATTGTAATTGTTCATGCCGTTTACTAACTGACAAATTCCATATCCACCGGACAGATGTTCTATACCAACAAAATCAATTAAAACTACGGCGATGACGGCAAAATAAACTCCAGAACAAAGGCCTGTTACGAAAGCAAACGCTGCAAGACTCCAGAACGTCTGCAAGATAGGAACAATCTGACATACACCGCCTGCAATCATCATCGCAAAGGCTAATAATGCATATCGTCTTATACAGTGATCAGCAATAACGGCCATTAAAAATCTTCCCAATAAATCTGCACCTCCAAAGATAGATATTAAAATAGCGTTCTGTTGGTCACTTATACCATTATCTTTTGCATGTGGAGGAATGAAACTATTGATTAGAGCCGTGCCGCACAAACCTAAAGATGTTGAAGCTAAGAAAAGCAAAAATAATTTATTTTGTAGTAGTTTCTTGTTAAATACTGTCTTTAAGATTCCCTTTATATTTACTGATTTTGTTTTCTTTTCAGAAAGATCATCTTTTTTATTAGCGACATTTGGAATTTCTTCTTCTTGTGTCTTGCTAATGTAATGCATACTTCCGCCTACATCACCTACACTTCCACATAAAGCCGCACTATCTAAAGATAAAGACTCTAAATAATGATTGTTATGTTGTTTTGATTTTTGAATTTCAGTCCTTGGTTTGTAGTCAGAATCTGTGTACGTCCTCACTCTGGTATATTGGCTTTTAGAAACGTTGTCACTTGAAGCAAAGGGAAATAACTCTATATGTCCGTTTCCGTTTTTAATATTATCTTTATCGGTTATCATTTTTTCATTTGGTACACACGGTTTCATCAGGTTTTCTTTTTCTGTAGTATTATCTTGTTTTTTCGAGTTTTGATAGAATTCAATCGGTCGAAGAAGTGCACCACATGGAACTATGTTCAACAAAAGTCCTGAAAGTATCAGAAGTGTACCCTGTAGTCCGTAGGTATCCAAAAGATAACGAATAATATGTGGGAAGGCAAAACTTCCGACGCCTGCTCCGATTTTAAATGCGCCGTTCGCAAATCCTCGTCTTTTTTCAAAATATTTACCGATCATTACAGTAGCAGGTCCATGTGTAAACGAACCTCCTATTCCTGAAACACGATATAAAATAATAAGAAATTGTCAAACGATTTTTCTCCGCACTGATTTTTGTAAAGATCAAAATAAATCTGATAGTGGTTTCGGAACATAACAAGCTGTAAAAAACCCAAATACTTGAGTCCATAATGAAACACAAATATACTAGTCAACGTTCAAATCAAAATCCAAAACAAAGATGATAGAAAATTAATTCATTAAAAATTGGTACCAAATACTTGCAAATTAAGAACTATTCATTTAAATTACAGTAAATACTGTAAACCGCTTTATACTAGCGAATAGAAATTTAATTTTATCATTAATAATATGACGGAGGAGAAACAAATTCGACAATAATAGCGGCCTATAACATCATTACCGATCGTTTCGGAGGAACTTATTTGCTCCTTCGTGTTGTAAAATTTTAGCGACAGTTTTATATTAGCGGTTGAATTCTTCCGCCAATTGCGCTAAAAAACTGCCGCAAATTTTAGACGGTTTACAGTAGTTCATTGGTTAGATTTTGGAATAGGTACAGCTTCAGAATATTCTTGACAATTGAAGAAAGAAAAGTAAAAGAAAAAAGTCTTGTTAGACAAAAGGAGTAATGGGGAGTCACATTGTTGAATGAACAACGTACCACATGTAAGAGAAGCGTAATATAATTTGAAATTTATTAAAATCCACGTTTGTTTTCCTCATGCAAATATATATCACAGATAACAGTTAAATTTTGATGTGCCAGATCTGCACATTTCGGAAATTCATTAATCATCAGTGACACTAATCCCGAAAAGTTTGATAGATATAAAAAACATAAGCCAAACAGTTGAAAATTAATGAATCTAAAGTTTCAAAATTATATAAATCCAAATCCGGCTAAGGAATGCTGTGCATGAGGGAATAAACCTTAGTTTTAAATAAATTTCTTAATTGAAGACGGCTGAAAATTCAAAGCATTCCTTAACTGGACTTTGATTCATATTATTTTGAAACGTTAAATTAATTCATTTTCAACTGTTTGGCTTATATTTTTATCTATCAAACTTTTCGGTCCCTAGTGTTACTGATGAGGAATGATTTTTCGAAATGTACACATTTGGCACTTCAAAATTAAACAGGTATTTGTGTTATAAATATATACTTTACATATAAAGGTTACATGTCACAACATGTCGCTACTGAACACCGACGATTGTCAAGTTTAAGGCAGAAGAGCGGCCATAAAATATAGCTGAGGTATAAGATGGAAGTAGTCTTATGTGTTTAAAACAAAAAAAAATATTAAGCTCAATTTAATCATTAGCGAAGTTCAGTAGAGGATGGCCCATGGCAACAGCCATGCAATGTTATTAAAAATAGAATGTTCAATTAGGAGTAGATCGCCAAAAATAAATTTAAATCACTCTGTGCTATTTTACATGGAGCTGTTTACAGGTTCAACCATTAATATCAAAGATGTAAAAGTTTTCCACTGAAGGTGTCCATGAAGACTGGTTTATTAATGTTCAACTATTTAGCTTACGTTTTTTATCTATCAAACTTTTCGGTCCCTAGTGTCACTGATTTTCCTAAATGTTCACATATGAAACACACAAACTTTTACAGGTATTTGCGTTATATATTCAGTCAAGTCGGAAACCTCTTGAAATTTATAACAACTTTTAGATTTTTTTTAAAACTTTATGAGATTGGCGGTTGAAAAAAAAGATTCGTCATTTGAACCCTGAAACTAAATCTCTTCTAATGAAAGCTTTAAAACTAAAAAAATCAAACACGTATTTCTATAACAAAACCGATTACTTACCATAAAGTATGCCGGTTCCAACTAGTACAACAGATATGCTAGGAGCAAAGGCATTTACAATATAAGCAGACGAACACATAATCCCGCCAAAAATTGTAAGACATCGGTGTGAGAAAAACAAAGGACCTATGGTCAGGGCTAATAATCCTGAAACAGACAGCAGAAAAAAGCTTAAGAAGTATTAAAGTCATTGAAAAAATCTACATATACAGTGAAAAAATACAGGGCTCTGCTAATATGATATATGTCTTATCATAAGAAATTATAGTAAAAGAATTATTTTTCGGACATTAAATAATAGTTTAGGTATTAGTAATGCTGATTTGTACATTTGTACAGGTTAATTATACAAGGTGCATACATCATGCAATAGCCAAATAGTGAGTTATAAGATAGTTGCCTGGAGGCTGTACAAGGTTTTCTGAACATTTACATTAGGACGACTTGAGTAATGAACCTGATGTAATAAATATAGTCTAAAAAATAATTTTAAAATGCCAGAAAATATTTGGCTTAACTTTTATATGATTTCTTATATTATTGAATACAGGTGAAAATGGTTAATAGAGTACATTAATCCAAAGATCAGAGTAAACATATCTACTATCATCAAAGGATTATTTTTGCCTGTAAAGCAAAAGAAAATTCATTATAGTAAGATTTCTTGTGTCTCTCATTTTATTTACTTTTTAACACATGGTTTTTATTATTTGGCTGTATTTTTATAACAAGTTTTCCACAAAATAAAAATAACTCGTCAATTAAGTCCCCATTGCTGTATTTTTATAACAAGTTTTCCACAAAATAAAAATGACTCTTCATTAAAGTCCCCATGTAGTTAAAAATAATTTTTTCACTGGCTCTTCTTTGAAAGCTTTCGAAAATCATCAAAAAGGAAATATAATGGCTTTCAGAATAACGTGTCAATAGACTTGTAAGAATTATGTTCAGTGTTTTGAGGAAGACAATGAGTTGTTTAAACAGTGTAACTTTAATACATGTACAATCAACATTGAATTGACCAGTAATTCAATTGTTTCAGACTTCCAAAATACTTCATGATCAGCTGTCACACTTAGTTGAACAAATGGTATTCCTTAGTAATGAAAGTCGGTTATTAACTAAATATTATACGTATATTTACCTATAACACTTGACATTATAAACTGTATAGAGATGATTAACGACACGTTTGATGCAGTTGTGTCATAGGCTTCAAGGTATTCTACAAATAATATACCAAACGACTTAACCACACCACCAAACAGGAACACTTCAACAAAACATGCTGAAACAGAACAAATGTTACAAATGAATTAACCACACTATTAAACAGGAATACTTCCACAAAACATGCTGAGACAGTAAAAGAAGAAGAAATATTAAATATCTGCAAATACAACCGATGTCTATCCTCTATCTCACAATCCTGGGCATACATCCACAATTTTCATGCTCCATGCCAAGCCTCTATCTTATAATACTACCAAAGCACGTCCTCTATCTAACAATCCTACCTGGGCATACACTCCCTGCCCATCTCCTATCTCACAATCTTACCTGGGCATACATCCACAATTTTCATGCTCCACGCTAGGCCTCTATCTTATAATACAACCCAAGCAGGTCCTCTACCTAACAATATTATTCTACCTGGGCATACACTCCCTGTCTGTCTCCTATCTTACAATCTTACCTGCACATACATCCCATGTCTATACCATATCTCACAATTTTATCTGGGCATTCATCCAACCTCTAACTTACAATCTTACCTGCACCTGTTCTTGCTTCGTATGTAACAGGTCGAGGGTTTGAACCCCGGTAGTGACTGTTCTTTTGCCAGGCACTCTGGTTCTAGAAATGAAAGTCACGGGATCCTTCGGATTAGACCTTAAAAACCGATGCCCCGTGTCACCGCAGGCGTTGCACGTTAAAAAACCCTCCCTGCACATTGCTCTCAGCGCACTGAAAAGTTAAAAATTTCTTGCGGGTGACATCTGAATATAAATGAAATGATCTTGAATGGGACGTTTAACCCCAATGAATGAATCAATTCATCAAATCAATCAATCTTACCTGCACATACAACCCATGCCCAGCCTCTATCTATAGGTAATTCTTTTATCTTACTTGACTGCATTGTTTTTTTCTGCGGTTAAATCTGTAATGAGAAAGTAAAATTAATTAATCTACTAGTCCGGCAAATATAGAGTTTTTAATCTATAAATTTTATCGCTAAAAGGGCACCTTTGTGTTGTTTTAAAACAGGACCGCAGCGTTCTGAATAATTCGGCAAGACAACTGACAAAAGTTTGTCACACTACGATCTGCCGAAGCGGTAGGAGGAAATGTGATCTAAAAGCGCGTACTTTAAACAACTCGGCCACTGAGGCCCCTTCTTGACTTCAAAAATAGGCTATGTATAAAAACAAAATGTTTTCTGGTGGTGTGGTTGAAATATTTTAGTACACTCAAATCATACCGTTTCTTTTAAAACTTTTGGCTATTTATTTATCAAACGCATAATTAAAATTACGACAATATAATTTCCAGGGATGTGGTTAAAATCATCATGATTATTTTACGGGTCATTTAATTAGTATTTCTATAGTGACCCTTATTTTATCAAACGGTTGTAATGTTGTTTTACGTCGTTTCAGCAAATTTCAGCTATTCGTGACTAAAACAAGGTTATTAACCGCTAAGAATTGATCTGAGTGAAGTGGAGTGGAGGAGTGAATTTGAAAAGTGGAGTGGAGTGGAGTGCAGGAGTTGAGTGGAGTGGAGTGGAGTGGAGTGGAGTGCAGAATGGAGTGGAGTGGAGTGGAGTTGGGTGTGGAGTGGAGAGGAGTGGAGTGGAGTGGAGTGGAGTGAAGTGGAGAGTTGAGTGTAGTGTAGTGGAGTGGAGTGGAGTGGAGTGTCGAGTGTGGAGTGGTTTGGAGTTTGGAGTGGAGTGGAGTGGAGTGGAGGAGTGGAGTGGAGTAAAGTGGAGTGCAATGTGGAGTGGAGTGGAGTGGATTGTGAAGTGGAGTGTGGAGTGGAGAGTAGAGTGAAGAAGAGTGTGAAGTGGAGAGTAGAGTGGAGTGGAGAGAAGTGCAGAATGGAGTGGAGTGGAGTGGAGTTGAGTGTGGAGTGGAGAAGAGAGGAGTGGAGTGGAGTGGAGTGGAGTGGAGTGGAGAGTTGAGTGTAGTGCCATGGAGGAGTGGAGTGGAGTGGAGTGTGGAGTGGTGTGGAGTGGAGTGAAGTGCAGAATGGAGTGGAGTGGAGTGTGGAGTGGAGTTGAGTGTGGAGTGGAGAGGAATGGAGTGGAGTGAAGTGGAGAGTTGAGTGTAGTGGGGTGGAGGAGTGGAGTGGAGTGGAGTGTGGAGTGTGAAGTGGTGTGGAGTGGAGTGTGGAGTGAAGTGGAGTGTTGAGTGGAGTGGAGAGGAGAGTAGAGTGGAGTGGAGGGAAGTGGAGAAGAGTGGAGTGGAGTGAAGTGGAGTGAAGTGCAGAATGGAGTGGAGTGGAGGGTGGAGTGGAGTTGAGTGTGGAGTGGAGAGGAGTGGAGTGGAGTGGAGTGGATTGGATTGGAGTGGAGTGGAGTGGAGAGTTGAGTGTAGTGCCATGGAGGGGTGGAGTGGAGTGGAGTGGAGTGTGGAGTGGATTGGAGTGGAGTGGAGTGGAGTGGAGGAGTGGAGTGGAGTTGAGTGGAGTGAAGTGTGGAATGGAGTGGAGTGGAGAGTGGAGTGGAGTTGAGTGGAGTGGAGTGGAGTGGAGTGGAGTGGAGTGGAGTGGAGAATGGAGTGGAGTGAAGTGAAGTGGAGAGTGGAGTGGAGTGGAGTGTGGAGTGGAGTGAAGTGGAGAGTGGAGTGTGGAGTGAAGTGGAGTGTGGAGTGGAGTGGAGTGGAGTGGAGTGGAGAGTGAAGTGGAATAAAGTCGAGAGTGGAGTGGAGTGTGGAGTGGAGAGAAGTGGAGTGGAGTGGAGTGGAGTTGAGTGGAGTGGAGTGGAGTGGAGTGGAGTGTGGAGTGGAGTGAAGTGGAGAGTGGAGTGTGGAGTGAAGTGGAGTGTGGAGTGGAGTGGAGAGTGAAGTGGAATAAAGTCGAGAGTGGAGTGGAGTGTGGAGTGGAGAGAAGTGGAGTGGAGTGGAGTGGAGTTGAGTGGAGTGGAGTGGAGTGGAGTGGAATGAAGTGGAGAGTGGAGTGAAGTGGAGCGTGGAGTGGAGTGAAGTGGACAGTGGAGTGGAGTGGAGAGTGGAGTTGAGTAGATTGGAGTGGAGCGTGGAGTGGAGTGGAGTGAAGTGGAGAGTGGAGTGGAGTGGAGTGAAGTGGAGAGTGGAGTGTAGTGGAGTGTGGCGTGGAGTGTGGAGTTGGGTTGAGTGGAGAGGAGTGGAGAGTGGAGTGGAGTGGAGTGGAGAGTGGAGTTGAGTGTGGATTGGAGAGTGGAGTGGAGTGGAAAGGAGAGTGGAGAGGAGTGGAGTTGAGTGGAGTAATGGTGTTTTACGCCCCAGTCAAGATTCTTTCACTTATTTCGAGGCGGTCAGTTCTGGGATGGTCGAGGAAACCGGAGTTCCCGGAGAAAACCATCGACCTTTGGCAAGCGAACTGCCAACCTTCTCATATTAGAATCTATCCCGAGTGGGATTCGAACCTCGTCGGTGAGAGGCGTTGTGATCCGTAAGCGGGCACTTTAGACCACTCGGCCACCGAATCGAAGAACAAGCTCGTGTATGCGCGAGATGTTCGAGTGTGTATTGTCGTCTGCCTTGTTCAAGCGCTCCACTTTTATCGTACTGAGTCAGTATGCCACTGACAATACGATTCCCCTATTAAAATCATCCTGAATTTAAACTTGAGATAGCTTTCTTGCATGACACTTAGCATCAAGCGGTTATAAAGTTAGCCCTTTCAGCTTAGCACGGTACAAGTATTTGGGGTTGTGTTTGTGCGAGATGTTCGAGTGTGGATAATGGTCTGCTTTGTTAAAGCGAGCACTCAGTGCCTTTTTTTTACCGACTCAGTTTGCCGCAGACAAGACTATCCCCCTATTCAAATCATTACGGAAGCCCTCTCTGGTTAGCTCGGAATCAGTATTGGTTTTTTTTTTTTTAGCCTGCTTTATGTGTGCATTGCGGGCGATTGAACCAACATTTTTAAAAATCGTTATAAGTAAGAGCTACCAGGCCCCAGTTTCACAATCATTCACTCAGCTGAGTGTACACTCAACTCAAATATCCTCATTTTTCTCTCATCAATATTTTAAAAATATGAAGTTGTATTAGACAATGTTTTGTTCAACAAACCTACACGAAACAATTTAAACACATTAGATATTCAATTTTAACTGTTTAAGGTCTTAAAATTGACATTGAAATAATTCCCGAATTTGAGTTGAGTGCACACTCAATTGAGTGAATGATTGTGAAAATGGGATCTGATCAGAAACACTTGTACACTTAAGCACCACGTGAACTTTTGTTTAAATTTAACCTCGAGAGGAATGAAAACATATCTCGTAATATATAGCTCAAAAAACATCACACACACACACACACACACACACACACACACACACACACGTATAATTTCAATCAAATATGCTACTAACGTTGCCCTAAGCAGCTTCCGTAACTAATCGTTTACGTTATCAATTCGTCCCGAATTGCAATAGTTTCCTGATTTGCTAAGTATTTGTCCTACTTCACGTGATTGTAAAATTCTTTAAGGATACGTAGTCATACGGTTTACCTTTAAGCAAACAAATAAATCACATGAAATACTATTCGAAACTATGGATCATCATCTAAGATACACTCAATAATATATTTGCCATATGTGTAGCTTGTATGTCGTATCCTGGAGCGATTATGGAATTTTATCATCAAGGTATCGGAGACCTTGTATACTAAACGTGAAACTCTTACAGAATATTACATCATGTAAATTGATCGAAAGTACTGTTTCTATTATTGAATGCAGAAAAAAAAATATCTGAAATATCTCTCTCGATTACTGAATGCCAAAAAAGATCTGTGTGTGTGTGTGTGTGTGTGTGTGTGTGTGTGTGTGTGTGTGAAATAAAAGACACTACGTGAATTTTTTTCGGGCATGTCAAATATCTATTTATAATCTTACCTACTCTTTAATAAATAACGTTTAACTCTCTCTCCGTGTGTGTATGTGTGTGTGTGACGTTAGCGGGAAATTTAACACTCTTCATTTAATTCGTACCACATAACTCTCTGCGTATGCTAACTTTCACATGTATCACGTATTCTTTAGATAAACAGGAATAAACATCGTAAAATTAATCATAAAATATATTTTGGAATCAAGCCTGCTGCTGCTGCTGCTGATGATGATGATGATGATGCTTGTCAAACATAATTATGATTTGTTGTTGATAAAAACGATGATTAAGTTGACTTACTGTTCATCTTCCTTTAGATGAAATAAATTTCATTCTCTCTGGACACGGTCTGTTAATTGTGTTTACATATTCGGGTAAAATAAAGGTCACCTTACTCAGCTTGATGCATAAATCACCTGTATAATGCATGTTAGATGGTTATCTCCCTTGAGCGAATGAAACGTTAAATATGATTGCATAATATTTATAACCGTCGTAAATTTAAAAAAAAAAAAACGAAATTTTAAAAAAGATAGAAAAATAAATAAAAACATTCAGGTCAATTTCTAATTATTATTATTATTATTATTATTATTATTATTATTATTATTATTATTATTATTATTATTATTAAAACAAAACTTGATGGAAGCGTTCATCATTTTTGTCATTCTGTATCGCTTACAAAAATGATACATTAACCAGTTACTATATATATAAGAAGAAACCATAAACATTTTGTTTAATTTATTATATATTATGTATTTCGTTAAGTATAAACAAGATAGGTGTAGTACTAGTGTTTTACCCCCCAGCCAAAATATCTTCATTAATATCCAGGTGGTGCATGAAATAGAGAACCGACGAGAAAAAAAAAAACACCAACAAACTGAGAGGCATTTTAAACGAGAAAAATTGCTCAAATCCAGAACAACGTTAACGAACTTTGTGTTATGTCTTGTTACGGGGTAGAGTGAAGTGATTGTGGTTAACACCACATTTTTTAAAGAGTGGAGTGAATTACTGGATTGTTGGCGTGTTACTTTTTACGCCATGTGCTTTCAAATGTTTAAACACTATGTGATTTGAAAAAAAAAAACATTAACTAATATACCGATTTCAATTATTATTATTATTATTATTATTATTATTATTATTATTATTATTATTATTATTATTATCACTGTTATTTTTTTTAACTCCTTTCTGTTTTTTTAAGTTTAATTATTTTTTCTTTTTTTCTTGTCGCTAGTGACTGTTTTTAACGTCGAATCAGCAATTTTTCAGTTTTTTTTTTGCAACAAGGATAATTGCAGTTAATCTCAAAGGCTTAATCTTACAACAGTTTTTTTGTAAGCATGACACGTGCGAGTGTGATTTATAATCTTTTTTGTACAAGCACGCAACCAGGGCGGCTTAAACGTAATCTTGCACCTAGAGTCAGTACGCCGCAGACAAAATCCACTCCTCTTCCGTCACATTATCATCACACGGTTTGAACTAGTTGAAATTTGTCCACTCAATCCTAAACCCAAAACGAGGGAAGCAGTATCGTACATTTTTAATATCATGTATGTGCCAGGAAGTTGATTTAGTTTGTTATTCTCTCTCTCTCTCTCTCTCTCTCTCTCTCTCTCTCTCTCTCTCTCTCTCTCTCTCTCTCTCTCTCTGGGTCCTTCGGATGAGACGCGGCAAGCGTGACAGGTTAAAGAACTCTCGCTGTACATTGCCCTATACGCAATGCAAATGTCAAAATTTCTGGCACTTCACCTATAGCTGGTGACGTATCGATATAGGTAAAATATTCTTGATTGGGACATAAAACTCCATTAAATCAAATCTCTCTCTCTCTCTCTCTCTCTCTCTCTCTCTCTCTCTCTCTCTCTCTCTCTGAGAAAATAATCCAAATATAAATTTTTCGTACATTACTTACCATATTTAGCAGTTTAATCTTAACGTAAGATAAGAAGTATGTCTAGGACTGTGTGTATGTATATATTACCATTCCAGTACTAAGGTAGGTCATTTAATAGTACATAATTATTACTGCTTAGTACTCATGTTTGAAAAGTAATGCAAAATCAGTATCTGTATGACATACTGAAGAAATGATCCATCATTATGAAATTGCTAGTTAAAATGTCCATATACTAGTACATAATAATTGGATTTGGATTAGAGTAATGTTGAACGCCGAGTGGATCATTTCTGAGATAGTGTAGTCGTTTTGAAACAAAACCACCGACCGTCGAAAAACGAACTGACAATTTTTTCACACTAGGATTTGTCCAGAGCAGAATAGGCAATGGAATCGTCATTATCCGTTTAAACAGTCTTCAGACAACTTGGCCATTAAGGTTTTTTTTTGCTAGCCTAGATCAATGACAGGCACCGTGATTTGTTAACACAGTATTTGGACCATCTGGCAACCGAGGCCCCAGTTTGCCGATATAATCCATGTAAACACCGTGATTCGTTACCACATTTTTACACCATCTGGAAACCGAGGACCCAGTTTGACGATATAGATCAATGCAAACACCGTGATTCGTTACCACATTTTTCACCACCTGGCAACCGAGGCCCCAGTTTGCCAATATAGATCAATGCAAACAATATGATCTTTTAACACAGTATTTAGACCACCTGGCAACCGAGGACCCAGTTGCCGATATAGATAAATGCAAACACCGTGATTCGTTACCAAATTTTTACACCACCTGCCAACCGAGGACCCAGTTTGCCGATATAGATCAATGCAAACACCGTGATTCGTTACCACATTTTTACGCCACCTGGCAATCGCGGCCCCAGTTTGCCGATGTATATCAATGCAAACACCGTGATCCGTTAACACATTTTTACACCACCTGGCAACCGAGGCCCCAGTTTGGCGATATAGATCAATGCAAACACCGTGATTCGTTAACACACTTTTAGACAACTTGGCCACCAAGGTTCCTGTTTGTCAATATAGATCAGATAGCAGATATTAATAAAAATGTCATGGTGGCCAAGTAGTCCAATAATCATCTTGTTTTAGATATCACCTTCGATCAACAGCATGTCAAAACAATTTTTCCTTATTGTTAATTAGTCTCCAAATGATGTTTATCAGTTACATTGTGGAAAATTGTACCAGCCCTCCAATGTTTGTTGTGTTGTTGTTGTTGTTGTAATATTGTTTTAACGTGTGTTTTAGCTATTTGCGAGGGAGCAAGGTGATTCATCTTTAATGAATGATTTAAAACTAAGAGTGTGTGTGTGTGTGTGTGTGTGTGTGTGTGTGTGTGTGTGTGTGTGTGTGATGTACATGGGGGCATAATGACCGTTTACTAGCGCGCAGTCACGATGAAATTATAGAAAGGTGCTAGCTCACCGAGTCAGTATGCCACAAACAAGCATACCACTCCCCCAGTCTATACCCTGATGTCCGGGAACCAGTTTATACTCTGTTTTCTTTATTCCGAGCACCGAGCGATGAAGCGATAATTTACACTTTAAGGTCTTATGTATAACCCAACCTTGGTTACAAACCCACGACCGTCTACTCTTGAGTCAGACGCGCTACCACTTAGTTATCGTGACGGTTTTATGGTCGATATGTGCAGGATGTTTGAAAAAAAAATGTCGTTTTTCATTTTCCTTTTTACAGTATCGGGGAGTCATGTATTTACTACTATTCACTGCATTAGTTACGTGTCTTGATGCCTTGTCTACAAAGAAAGGATTATGTGTTAGCCCAGAGTATTATTTATGCCATGATCTAGACCACTTTACAAACATTCATTGGTGGTAAGTATCAGTTTTCATTGTGATAAAATTCTTAAAATGTCCAGTTATAAATTCAAAAAAGTCACTTTTACGTCAAACAAATCAGTAATATGAGAAGTGGACAATGGTGTTTAACATCTCAAAGTCAAAATTTTTTCACTGCAATCGAATGGTGGTCAGTAATGAAATGACAGAGGCTTCTATGAGGAGTGGGGTGTAGTGAAGGTGTTTTTCGCAAACAGTCAAGATTCTTCGACATTTCGAGGCAGTTAAACAACTGAGAAACTCTAACACTGAGATCTACTCGAGTGGAATTCGATCGAACCTTAGAGTTAGAGACAGGGTGATCCTTAAGCGCTTAAGGCTGCATTAAGTTTTCCAAAGAAAAAAATAAAATGTTGCTAATCTAATCAATGATGTTCCTAATGAACAATGTTACATTTGGTTCAACCATAAAAGCTCGAATAAATACAGAAATTACAGTAATTACCCAGCGAGATGCAGCATTTCGGATCTACTATTAGAACATGGTTACGTCATCAAAACCTGGGTCATTTAAACACAACTTTCAAAACGGTGAAATACGATAAATTAAACACAGAACTTCGTTGAATTTGTCATTTGTGACTTAGTAAGGGATATATAACACCATTTCAAATACATCTGGATATTAATAAAGGACACTTAATGCAATTTGTCATGTTTCACCTTCGATTCATGGGTTTTTCCATACATCCGTGCGCATGCTCCAAGCTCATAATAATCATCGTTAAACATTGACCAACCTGTCAGAGGATTCCGTTTATTTACAACTACAAGAAATGAATTTTTAGAAAATGAATCTCACGGATCGTGGTTAGAGGATATCTATTTTTTAAAAAAAAATATAAAATCAGAAAATTGAAGAACTTAATGCAGCTTTAATTAAACAAATCGCCCATTAACACCGTTTTTCAAAATAGGAACTGTCCATGTTGGATTCGAACATAGACGGATAGGGACGAACTTATCCACGAGCCCACGTTTTAAACGCTAGGCATTTAAACCAATCAACGGATGAACATATTTTGATAATTTCAATGCAAAAAATGTGAAGCACTGTCTTTGAACAAATAAGAATTTTTATATTCTTAATAATAGTTGGATTCGAATTCTTTTGTAATGCAATAATAATAATAACTAGAGATTGTAACTGGGATACCAGTTACGTATGATTCCCCACCATCCATAATCTATATATTGTCTAAAATATACACCTGCTGATGGACTGATCTCGAGATGGATTGATAGTATCCATTACTAGTAATCGAAAGCTGACTAAGAGAAAGGGCGGAAGACAAGTAAATTTAAAGTGAACATCGAATTGTACAATTATAATTCGAGTAGTATTCATTTTAATATATATTTTCATTCCCTCATACCCCATTGTTGCAACAATGTTTTTTGTTAAAAGAAACCAATTGATCACGGGAGTCCGAATCTGCATGTATAAATTTATAATTCGAAATGTATGTAAATTATACAAGTTTAATAGATCAGAATCATGCGTTCTGTCTTCTGACATAGGTCCTATCCATTAATTGCATTTAGGCTGGTGTATTTTGATTGGACAGGTATTCAACTTTGATTGATAGCAAATCTATTTCACGAACTGTGAGGTGTTTAACCAACAAATTTGATTGACAGTGTGTCATGACTGTGAAGTAGCCATAACCTACATATTAATGGATAATTGACAAAGAGATTAAAGCAATTATCCATATTAAAACATGTAATAATGCTATTGAATTTGTTTACAATTCTTTGAATAGGAATTTAATCCTGTAAACTTGCCTTAAGAAATGAAATCAAGTATGCCATAAGATAGTGTTTCTTGACTGAGGGTGGGTGTTAAGAATTCTGGCTTCCCACCCCTACCCTCTCTTGAAAATGATTTCCTGGAGGTTTTTATCACTCTTTTTCAAAAGTCCATAATGAACAAGAAAATATACAGATGAGTGGAAAGGATTTTAACTATTTAAAAGCTATACATGTACATAGCACCACCCACAGTGGGAAATGACCTTAGGTGCCCTTTATTAATATCACTCTATTCAACTTTTCATAAGGAACCAGAAAATACATAAATTAGGGGTGGGGATTTCAATAGTTTAAAATTAACTTAGCACCACCCAGCCCTATCCTTCAGTGGGAAAGGACCTTAGGTGTCTTTGATTAGTGTCATTCTTTTATTTTATCATTAGGAACCAGAAAATATATACTTTAGGGATGGGGATCTCATTAGTTTATGAGTTATGACAAAGCCCTATATATGGTTTTTATAGCACACCGCAAAGTGTTTAAGGAAAAATTGGTGATTTTTGTTTTTAAGACCCCATCTTCCTGTCCCTCACCCAATAAATACCCATGGATGTAACACTTTAATGGTGCAGGAACCTATCCTAAAATTTAGAATGAGATTGAATGATGCGTTTAACTTGTTTGGCAGTGCTGATAAAAATTTGATATATTTTTAACAATTTAATACATAGTAACTGAGAATTTATTAAGAACAAATTATTTATGTGAGAAAGAGGTTAGTCACTTAATTAACATGTAGTTCATTAACATTCAATCATATTTGTTAAGTGCTTTACTTTAAACATTAATTCAGATTACCCATTTTTATCGGGCGCTCATATATCTGAGAAACTGAATAAGAAAGAAGATTCTGTAAGAGTTATCTATCTTTGTACGTATTGGACAGAAAGATGTTTGGAATTAAATTACCCAATTTACACGCACTGACCGCTGAGCCGTCGAGATAGAAAAAAAATTGATCATTTATCCATATCTACCAAGATAGCAGATTATTGGTACCAAATTTCATCGAAACCCATCATACCGTTTCCGAGTTCTGCACCGGACAATTTTAAGGGAAAAAAAATTATAAAAAAATAATAATTATAATAAGAAGAAGAAGAAGAAGAAGAAACAGAACGAAAACAATATGATTCCCCACCTTTGGGTGGGGAATCATAATAATTATAATGATGATGATGATGATGATGACGACGATGATGATAGTATTAATGATGATGATAATAATAAAAAATAATAATAATATTAATAATAATAATAAAAAAATACAAAATATTTTGCCGTGTAATTGTCTTAATTGTTGTATATTACCTAATGTTGTTAATTCTAATACCATACCTTCTGTATGTGTATGTCGGGCGTGGCTGTTCCGTGTACCTTCTATATGTGTATGTCGGGCGTGGCTGTTCCGTGTACCTTCTGTATGTGTATGCTGGGCGTGCCTGTTCTGTCTTCTGAATGTGTATGCCGGGCGTGGCTGTTCCGTGTACTTGCTACAGGTTCTGTAACATCCGTCTGTTAATACACGTCTCTCTTTAATGTCCGTTACGTTGTGTGGGTTTATCAAGCCTGCGACAACCTTTTATACCAGATTAATTATAAAGGGTATATATCACATTATGAACAGAATTTCTTGGGAGACCTCACTCAGTGTTAAGGTCACTATGGTCACAGAAAATTATTTATTAGATGCCTAGAGACATGTACTGACCTATACCCTAACAAATGTACCTTGCTTACAAGACTTACCATAAGTATAGCTTTATAAAAGTTTTAAATTTTCATTCATTTATGTTTTTTATTATTATTACACTTTTAAGGTACGATTGGACACTGACCTCGAATTACCAAAGACATAAACATCATTGCAATGACACTAACCCAGGGCATATACCTATGGTATGGGGGAAAATTCTTCCATAACGATTCATTTCCGAGTTCTGGCAACATTCTTCTCGGTTTTAACGAGCCAAATATCAAGGATCAGTCTAACATGATGCCACAAGAAGCAGCAAGATTGTGGAAAATTGTGGAAAAGCTAAACCCTGGAAAAACGCTGGTGGCACCTGCGCCATCCCAATGTAACCATAATTGTAATGTCGGAGATGCCAAACACTGGTATTTAGAATTCTTCAAGTATTGTCCAGATTGCCACGTCGACTATCTAGCCACGCATGTGTACGTTTGTGATCCTCGGCATGTTATGCACGTGCTACACGACTTGTGGACGACATTCCAAAAACCAATCTGGTTGACAGAGTTCTCCTGCCCGCAAACCCACTCTGCACATCGACAACTAGAGTTTATGAAGGAGCTCCTCCCTCAGTTAGAATCGGCTGCGTTCATTCACAGATATTCATGGTTTTCACATCGTTTTAATGGTACCTGGGTCACATCCTCAACCAACTTAGTAGCTAAGCATAGGAATCATTTGACCGCGCTTGGTGTATTTTATAATAATTTTTAGATACATGTAATTGATATTTGATCTATCAAAAACAAATTAGTTAATCTATTTAATTATTTATTTATTTATTTATTTATTATTTATTTTTTATATTTGTTTATTTATTCATTTTTTTATATTTATTTATTGATTATTTTTTAGTTATTATTATTATTTTATTTTATTATTATTATTATTATTATTATTATTATTATTATTATTATTATTATTATTATTATTATTATTATTATTATTATGCAATCTGTGATAATAGCTTAAAGCTGCATTAAGTTTTCCAAAGAAAAAATTAAAACGGTGCTAATCTAATCATGATGTCCCTAATGAACAATGTTACATTTGGTTCAACGATAAAAGCTCGAATAAATACAGAAATTACAGTATTTACCCAGCGAGATGCAGCATTTTGGATCTAATATTAGAACATGATTACGTCATCAAAACCCGGGTCATTTAAAACACAACTTTCAAAACGGTGAAATACGATAAATTAAACACAGATCTTCGTTGAATTTGTCATTTGTGACTTAGTAAAGGATACATAACACCATTTCAAATACATCTGGATATTAATTAAGGACAATTAATGCAATTTGTCATGTTTCACCTTCGATTCATGGGTTTTTCCGTACATCCATGCGCATGCTCAAAGCAAATAATTATTATCGTTAAACATTGACCAACCGTTCAGAGGATTCCGTTTATTTACAGCTAAAAGAAATGAAATTTTAGAAAATGAATCTCACGGATCGTGGTTAGAGGATATCTATTTTTAAAAAATATATTAAAAAAAAAACAAAATAAAATTCAGAAAATTGAAAAACTTAATGCAGCTTTAACATATATGACAAACCAGACGCTCATAGATAAAACAGTTGCGTATAATAATGTTCCGCCGAAAATTTTTTAAAAATTGAAAAATAGAGTTACCATAGTTACAAGAGTGTTGAATGATTCCTAGCAGAAATAATGCTATCATGGCTGATTTTTACGACTGATCTGGTAGAAGCATTTATATTTGGAGAAAAAATTATCATTCAATCTGTCGAAATGTACATTAGGCTTTTTTTCAGATAAAACTCCCCTTTTGATCGGAGGCCATTCCATTGTACGATTAACATTTTTGCTGGTATTATTTTGATAATTTTGTGATTTACTTAAAAAACAGTCGGAGGACATACTATCCATCTTTTAGTGCATGTAGGTCGAGTGGTGTAAAGTGCGCGCTTACTGATCACAGCGCCTCTTACCGCCTGGGTTCAAATCCCACTCTGGGACAGATCCTAGTGTGAGAAAGTTTGTTAGTTCGCTTGCCGAAGGTCGGCGGTTTTCTCCCGGCACTCCGGTTTCCTCCACCATCCCAAAACTGAACGCCTCGAAATAAGTAAAAGAATTTGACTGGGGCGTAAAACACCATTACTCAACTCCACTCCACTCTTAGTGCATGACCCTTTTCTATTTCTCTGCTGTCCTAATTACTAGGCCGCGGAAACATCTGCAAGCAAACTGACAAGCTATATCACACTGGGATCTGTCAAACTTGGATTCGAACCCTAATGTTAAGAGGCACCATTATGTATGCAAGAGGTTTGAACCACTTGGCTACCGAGGCCTTGAAATTGCAAACGAGTGAAGCCAGGAAATTGTAATATTAACCACTGATAATAAATCTCTGTCGATACTGGATAAGCACTGCATTTAATGATTAAATATTGTCCAATGGTACTTACCTTCAGCAAGAGGAAGGTAGTGAGGGGCAATGTAATCCGAAAGCGAGGAATTGATTTGAGAAAAGGTTTCTTTTTACGCCTCAGGTCAAAATTCTTTAATTCATATCAAAAAGGTCACTTTTGAATGTTAGTAAACGGAAATCTCAAAGCAAATTATCGACTTTCGGCAGCGAACTGAAAAAAATGTTAGTTCACACTAAAATCTACCTAAACAGAACTCGAACCAAAACAGATAGAGATGATGCGATCCGATGTGATCCGAATGCTGGTGCTTTCGATCACCCATATCTTTTCAATATAGAATACATAAAAGTTATTATTTTTTATTTATTCCATTGAGATGCAAGTTTTGCTTACAATAAAACATCTTTATAATGCCCCCAAACAACTTTTTTAACTTGCTTATGGCCAGAGTTTTTGCAAAAAGTCCCTAAATTTATTTCTTTTTATATTTTACTGTGTAAATTTCCTTGGGTGTAATGTCAAACCCATTTATTATGGCAAAATCTTGCTCAACAAATCATTGCTATTAATTATGGTCACTTAGGTTTTTATCGTAGAAAATAAAGATTTGCCAAAATTAAGCCAGGTCTCAATTTCACAATCATTCACTCAATTAAGTGTACACTCAACTCAAATTCAGGGAATATTTCAATGTCAATTTTAAGACATCACACAATTCAAACTGAATATCTTATGTCATATTTGAATAGTTTAGTGTAGGTTTGTTAAACAAAACAAAACATTGTCCTATAAAATTGAAAATTTATAAAATATTGATGAAAGAAAAATGGGAACGTTACAGTTGAGTGTACAATCAACTGAGTGAATGATTGCGAAACTATGGCCAGACTGTAAAGAGATACATTGAAGTACCATTAACCTCGGCTTGACTTCCAGAAATGTTTAATAAAATTATTTTTGTACTTTGAGTGCGTTATTGTAGATCCCACCATAAGATCGGATAAAATAGATAAGAATATTCGGGTTCACTTTCTCGGCCGAAAGACTAGAATATATTAAGTAACTCAAATATTCCCAGGTGATGACCAACGTGCACAGGTAAAACAACAATTGTTCTTTTTGTTGCAAAAAAATGTGTTATTTACATTTTCTTCCTTGCTCTAAAAATTTATTCAATCATATACAGTAAGACCTCGTTTTATTGCCATTATTTTTTGTCTGATCGTAGCATTTTAATCGGATCTGACGCAAATTGACGGCGATTAATAAAGGACTCATTTTGTACTTTAAGCAAGGAGAAATATATATCGATGATCATTACAACAAATTTAAACTCTAAGGATAATCAAAGGGGGGGGGGGTGGGAGATGGGTGGGATTTTTCTGGTTTTGGTTTTACTCTGTATAATGTTGTAATTACAAGGGCCATGGTAACGATATTCCTGTGGCGACACTTGAGATTGCTAAGTTATCCATGATAATCATTCAGAGGTTTACTGTGACGATAAGAGGGGTGGCAAAGCCAACATTAAGGTTTATAAAGATGTTTTACTGTGGCATTAAAGTGGCTAACTCATCTATGCGAATCTTAATGAGATTCTACTAAATCGATTAACTATGACGGCGAATCGTGGGTGATTTATAAAAAAAAACATTTTGAACTGTTTAAA
Organism: Tegillarca granosa; assembly: GCA_029721355.1. Classification (NCBI taxonomy): domain Eukaryota; kingdom Metazoa; phylum Mollusca; class Bivalvia; order Arcoida; family Arcidae; genus Tegillarca; species Tegillarca granosa. The sequence goes on along the minus strand of CM056602.1, from coordinate 16,398,249 downwards.
GCAAGGTGGGAAATATATTGGTGGTAATCATAACAAAATTTTGGCGACAAATAAGGTGGCAAAGACATCATTAGGATTCATAAAAATGTTTTACTGTGGCAAAAAGTGACTTATTCATCATCAGGCTATGCGTGGGATTTTTCTGGTTTTGGTTTTACTCTGTATAATGTTGTAATTACAAGGGCCATGGTAACGATATTCCTGTGGCGACACTTGAGATTGCTAAGTTATCCATGATAATCATTCAGAGGTTTACTGTGACGATAAGAGGGGTGGCAAAGCCAACATTAAGGTTTATAAAGATGTTTTACTGTGGCATTAAAGTGGCTAACTCATCTATGCGAATCTTAATGAGATTCTACTAAATCGATTAACTATGACGGCGAATCGTGGGTGATTTATAAAAAAAAACATTTTGAACTGTTTAAAGCAAGGTGGGAAATATATTGGTGGTAATCATAACAAAATTTTGGCGACAAATAAGGTGGCAAAGACATCATTAGGATTCATAAAAATGTTTTACTGTGGCAAAAAGTGACTTATTCATCATCAGGCTATGCGAATCTTAATGAGGTTCTACCATAGCGATGAGCGAGGTGGTTTTGTCATCGAAGGGTATTATAAAAAGGATTCACTGCATACGCCGGAATGTTCGTTTCCCGTTTTTTTTTTTATTTCAGATCTCTATATTTATGAGTCACAAATTGTTAAAGGGCTTAAAAACAAAAAAAATAAAATAAAATAAAATAAAATAATATAAAATAAAATAAAATTAAATTAAAAAATTTAAAAATTTAGATATCTTTTAGCATCTAGTGTCCGTAAAGAATAATACGTGCCTTTGGAAGTATTATTTTATGATTTTTGATTTATTCTTATGTTGTTTTGGTAAAATTCAGTTTTTGTTGCTCTTGTTGTTATTGTTTGTTTGTTTGTTGTTCAAATTTCATGGAATTTTTTTTATATGCCAAATTGATTTCAATGATGTGTTCAATAATAACCATTCAAAAACAATCTTTTCAGAGTTTAGAAGCAGACGATAACTATACAATGTATTGTCTTCTGATGTTTATTCTTCTTGTTCCCTATGGAAGTTCCTCGTCAACTAAGAAAGGACTGTGTATAAGTCCACATAGATACATATGTGGTGACCTTGACCAGTTTACAAACATACACTGGTGGTAAGTTAAGAAAAGTGCTTCTGTATCTTAAAGCTTAATAGCAAATACTTCTATGTTTTATTTTGTGTCTTGATGATCATGATGATGACGACGGTGGTGGTGGTGGTGGTGGTGGTGGTTGCGGCAGCGGTGTTGGTAGTGATAGTGGTAGGAGTGGTGGTGGTAGGGTTGGGGTGGAGTGGGGTGATGGTGGTGGTGAAAATTATTATTATAATTTAAAGTCACTCTTAAACATTATTATTATTATTATTATTATTATTATTCATAACTGTGTGTGTGCGTGCGTGCGTGCGTGCGTGCGTATGTGTGTGTGTTTATTGATTGTATCATTTATCGCAAACTACACATATTTTCAACAACATTTCCGTATTTTATTTTTAGGTATGACTGGTTGATGGCTCCTAATTACTTGAAAAGACAGCATTGTAACGAGACTCACCCAGGCCACGTTCCAATGGTGTGGGGAGGGGGATTTCACAATGATTCGTTCGCCAAACTTCCAAACGATGTTAATACTTTATTAGGATTTAACGAACCCAACATCAAAGCCCATTCCAATCTTATGCCAGCTGAAGCGGGAAAGGTTTGGAAAATCATTGAAGCATTAAATCCAGGAAAAACTCTTGTTGGTCCGGCCGCTTCTCAGTGTCATCATAACTGCAATGTTGGGGATGCGAAACATTGGTATTTAGAATTCTTTAAACACTGCCCGGATTGTAAAGTCGACTATTTGGCTACACACATTTACGTATGTCACGCACAACAGGCAATGAATATATTACGGGATCTCTGGGATACATTCCACAAACCAATATGGCTGACTGAATTCTCCTGCCCTCACACACACAATCCACACGTACAATTGGAGTTTATGAAGGAAATTTTACCAGCAGTTGGAAGCAGCTGATTTTATACATCGATATGCTTGGTTCACTCATCGATATAACAACACCAACTTTGTGATGTCTTCCACCAGCCTGGTCGAGCCGCATACAAATCGTCTAACTGCACTTGGGCATTACTATAATAATTTTTAAAATTAAATAAATAGAGAATATTGGTTGAAGTAATAGTTTTGCATTTCTAATGGTTAAAATACAAAAATACAAAACGAGGTTTGTAGAGTATAGCAAGTAGCTGATGTTCGCTCACTGATATCGAGGGTATCAGTACTGAATTGAATAAAAGAAACCCGAGAAAATTGCCAAACTTCGGCAAGCAAATTGCAAACTCTCTCATGTCTAATCGGTGATAGGTGAATTATGTCACGCGCTTAAGACGACTTGCTTACCGGTGAAAATCTTCTATTCACAGTTTGCTGTAACAAAGGCGTTGTGTGTTCAGTGTGTTGCAACAAAGGCGGTGTGGGTTCAGAGTGTTTCAACGAAAGTGCTGTGTGTTTAGAGTGTTACAACAAAGGCAGTGAAGGTTCAGAGTGTTACAACGAAGGCGGTGTGTGTTTAGTGTTACAACAAAGGCGGTGTGGGTTCAGAGTGTTACAACGACGACAGTGTGTTTAGAGTGTTACAACGAAGGCGGTGTGGGTTCAGAGTGTAACAGCGAAGGCGGTGTGGGTTCAGTGTGTTGCAACAAAGGCGGAGTGTGCTCAGTGTGTTACAACAAAGGCGGTGTGGGTTCCAAGTGTTACAATGAAGGCGGTGTGTTCAGAGTGTTACAACAAAGGCAGTGTGGGTTCAGAGTGTTACAACGAAGGCAGTGTGTGTTCAGAGTGTTGCAACAAAGGCGGTGTGGGTTCCGAGTGTTACAACAAAGACGGTGTGGCTTCAGAGTAATTACAACGAAGGCAGTGTGTGTTCAGAGTGTTACAACAAAGGCGGTGTGGGTTCAGAGTGTTTCAACGAAAGCGGTGGGGGTTCAGTGTGTTGCAACAAAGGCGGTGTGTGTTCAGTGTGTTACAACAAAGGTGGTGTGGGTTCAGAGTGTTACAATGGAGGCGGTGTGGGTTCAGAGTGTTACAATGACATGTGTTTAGTGTGAAACATCAAAGGCGGTTTGTGTTCAGTGAGTTACAACGAAGGTGTTATGTGTTTAATGTGATACATCAAAGGTGGTTTGAGTTCAGTGAATTTCAACGAAGGCGATACGAGTTTAGTGTGATACATCAAAGGCGGTTTGTGTTTAGTGAGTTACAACGAAGGTAATATGTGTTTAGTGTAATACATCAAAGGCGGTTTGTGTTTAGTGAGTTACAACGAAGGTGTTATGTGTTTAGTGTGATACATCAAAGGCGGTTTGAGTTCAGTGAATTTCAACGAAGGCGATACGAGTTTAGTGTAATACATCAAAGGCGGTTTGTGTTTAGTGAGTTACAACGAATGTGTTATGTGTTTAGTGTGTTACATCAAAGGCGGTTTGTGTTTAGTGAGTTACAATGAAGGCGATATGTGTTTAGTGTGATACATCAAAGGCGGTTTGTGTTTAGTGATTTACAATGAAGGCGACATGTGTTTAGTGTGATACATCAAGGGCGGTTTGTGTTTAGTGAGTTACAATGAAGGCGAAATGTGCTTAGTGTGATACATCAAAGGCGGTTTGTGTTTAGTGAGTTACAACGAAGGTGTTATGTGTTTAGTGTGATACATCAAAGGCGGTTTGTGTTTAGTGAATTTCAACGAAGGCGACATGTGTTTAGTGTGATACATCAAAGGCGGTTTGTGTTCAATGTGTTACATCGAAGGCGGTTGGTTTTTAGTTGCTACAAAGGCGGTTAGAACTGCGTTGTCATTAAGAAATTATCTTATTTTCTTACACTTTTGGATTTCAATATTCTAAAATGCATGATCAAATGAATGTTTAAATTCATAATTCAGCAAAGAATGGTCAATATCCTATTCCAAAATTGTGATCTATTTTTTCACTAAGTCGGCAGATAAAGATTTAGTTCCATATATTAAACTATTGCGATATAGGTTAAAGTTGCTTTTTAAACTTCCTTTGTTAGCTCAACTGGCTATAGCCAGCTGAGCTTATGGCATGGCGAAGCGTTCGTGCGTGCGTGCGTGCGTAAACTTCAATATTCTTCTCCGAAACAACATGACTAAACGAAACCAAATTTGGTGTGGAAGGTCCCTAGGTTGAGTAGGTTTGTGATTTTCAGCCCAATCCTAAATCAAAGAGAAAAATAGAAAAAAAAAACAGGAAAATGGCCATTACATATTTATTTGTCGATCATTTTGGTTCAAATTTGGTACATGGAATGTAGAACTCTGGCCATTTAATATATTTAACGATGTTTTCCGTAACTTTTTTCATTGGCATTTTATAAGCGCAATATGCAAATTAGCGGCTAAATATAACCAGTTTTTTGAAAATTTTCCTCTCCAAAACCACATGATCAAATGAAACCAAATTTGATGTCAAAGGTCCCTAGGTAGAGTAGGACTCTTTCATGATTTTCAGCCTGATCCTAAATCCAAAATGGCCGCTGTTACTATAAGTAGAAAAAAAACCAGGAATTGAATTCAAATTTGGTATACGGAATGTAAAACTCTGGCCATTTAATATATTAAACAGGTTTTTCCGTAACATTTTTCATTGCCTTGTTATTGGCAAATGAAACCAAATTTGATTTGGGAGGTCCCGAAGCCCTCTTGGGCCTCTTGTTTCAAAAGTTTTAGTAACAGCAGCGAATGATTCGTTTACACAATGGACGATTTTTTTTTTTTTTTTTTGCAACTTTGATGTGGTATCTAAATGTTTCCATGACATGTGCTATTTAATTGGAATGTTATGTCCTACTTTCAGATTTCAAAGATTGGATCATGATTGCAAAACTTAAGATAAACATAGAGTCTATTTTCAATTTTCTTAAACTGTCGGTGGTCAAGTTCAAAATATAAAGCTATTGTAAAGGTCAACAAATCCACTTGGTGCATTTTACAAAAGTTATGAATTGGAACATTCTATAAATATAACCGAGTTGAGTTGAGAAATGGTGTTTTAGGGTCCCGTAATATTAAAATATAATTTCTGACAAGTTTTATGTAATGTTTTTTCTGGTTGTAAAAAAGTCAAAGATTAAGCTCAATTAAAAGCAATTTTTTCTAACATTGGTATTTACAGGGGAAAGATGGATCAATTGCCCGATGGCACCAGATTTTTTACTAAAGCGTAAAATTTATAATCTTTAAATTTTTTTATGAGTTTTTTTTTTTTTTTATTATTATTATTATTATTATTATTTTTTTTTTTGTTATTTTATAATGCTGATTACGAAAAAATAAATAAAATTTCTTGTAGTTTACTTGTTACTACTAGATTACCTCCTAAAAATCTTCCAACTAATTGTATGCTATTGTTCTGTCTACAAGGTGCCCTTCTTCGACCTATGCTTTTTACTGGTTTTGATTGATTGACCCGTTTTGAACTTCAGATAAGCCTGACCTTTGACCTGTACATTATATACGTGCTATATTTTAACATGATCAAACCTTTTCAATCAGAAACTGTCTTACAGGTAAGAAAGCATAACTATAAATAAGAAACTGAACATTTATTATACAATTTTCATGCCTATGAAAGATTCCAAGAATTTATAAATTAATGGTGTTTATACCTTGGTCAAGAACCATTTATCTATAATGAGATGGTCAGGTTTTTGGATGTTTGAGAAAACCGAATTGATCAGTTAATCGTTTGACTTTCACCATCGTGGCTAACGTTTTTTTAAATTATTTATATTGGTTTTTTTTTTTTTTTTTTTTTTTTTTTTTTTTTTTTTTGCAATTTCAAGCACTCGTATCAAATCCTTTTTGTTTAATACAACCAATTTCAATTTCAAACATGTTCATACTATTTAAGTGCTGTTCAGTCTTCAAACTCTTCAGTTAATACGGTAAGAAAGTTTAACTGTGTCAAGTGACCTTAACTGTACCTTATAGACATTATCATTAAGTGTGTAATTTTTAATAACATTTAAGGATGTGTTATACTGGTTTTTTACTACTGATACTTGTGTCGGTTGTAACTTCTCTGTCAACCAAAAAGGGACTAGGTGTCGCTCCTGAAAATTATCTGTGCGGTGACCTTGACCACTTTACCAATATAAATTGGTGGTAAGTACAATAAATAAATAAATCAAAATAAATAAATAAATATAAATGATTAAATAAATAAATAAATAAATATATCAAAATAATAATAAATATAAATGATTAAATAAATTAATAAATATAAATAAATTAATAAATAATTAATTTTTGATGGAAACAAAAGCCAACGTGAAGTAATAGCCTGTCATTTTTTACTTTAAGTACCTATTTTCGTGTAATGTGTAATGTCCCCAGATGTGTGTTTATCGTGCTTTTAAAGGTCGCTTTCAATTCAACTAATAATTAATTGTCTGTATACGAAGACCAATTTTACCCTTAAAATAATTATTTATGTTGATCCAGATAACGTGATATATTTTCTATTTTTGGAACTGGAATCATTTTAAAATTTTGTTTGACAAATATACTCTACAATGGTACCAAACATTATTGCATTGTCTGTTTGCCATCGTCATGTAATTTACATTTATAAGACTGTCCAAGAATTCTCATGTTGAATTCGTACTTTATCCGTAACGGGAAAGGGTTAAGGTCCTTTGTGTAAAAAACGGCGGGAAAAACTACAGTGTAGTTCATTTGACCTACAACATTGATGTTTATTGTGGTGATCATATAAACCAAGTATGACGTCTATGGTTCGTACTTTACAACATCATTGAGGGGGATAATTCAAGAATACCATCTCACTGGCTCAGTTGTAAAGCGTCCGCCTCGAAAGCGGGAGGTCGGGGATTCGAAACCGTGTCTGTCATACGACTTTAAAACGTTTTATGTCTGAAGTTCATCCTGAAGAGTACAGAGTATTGGCTGTTTAAACCGGGGTCAAAATAATTTCACCTTTGACGTGGTATGCTTTTCTATAGCATATTCACTAGATTAGGAACCACCTAAACCATTAAAGCGAACGAGTACAAGAGATACCAAAATATACACAGTTGCAAATCTGCACTTCATACACGAACTTGTTCTTAGATTATTTCTTAGAGATGAGTGGAGTGGAGCAATAGTGTTTTACGCCCCAGTCAAGAATCTTTCACTTATTTCTAGGCTGTCAGTTCTGGAATGGTGGATGAAACCGGAGTGCCCAGAGAATACCACCGACCTTCGGCAAGCGAGCTGACAAACTTTCTCACACTAGGATCTGTCCTGAGTGGTATTCGAACACAGGCGGTGAGAATCACTGTGATCCGTAAGCGTGCGCTCGGTGACCACTTGGCCACCGAGGCCCCTCCTTAGAGATGAATAACTTTGGTCTTTTTGCGAATTGCTGAAAATTGCTGATGTGACGTTAAACAACAATCAGACGATCACTTTATAAATCGAAACAGCGCAAAAATATTAGAAATTTCCCCGAATATTTTATCAAGAGTTAAGTGCTTATTTGAATCCAAATGTATAATTAAATATATAATTCTAGGTATGATTGGACAATGGATTCCCGATACATGAAATATAAAAGGCATTGTAATGATACAGAAAGATACCGGTATCCAGGACATGTACCGATGGTGTGGGGAGGCAATTTCCATAACGACTCTTTTGCCGCGCTTCCAAAAAGCGTGCATACTTTATTAGGATACAACGAACCAAACATAAAAGCCCATTCAAACCTAATGCCAGACCAAGCCGGACAGCTCTGGAAAATCATCGAAGCTTTAAATCCAGGAAAAACCCTTGTTGGTCCAGCCGCTTCTCAGTGCCATCATAACTGCAATGTCGGAGATGCGAAACATTGGTATTTAGAATTCTTTAAGCACTGTCCGGATTGTAAAGTGGACTATCTGGCCACTCATGTGTATTTATGTGACGCCCAGCAAGTAATGGATATTTTGACTGATCTTTGGAACACATTTCAGAAACCAATATGGCTGACAGAATTCTCTTGTCCTCAAACACATGATCCACATGTTCAGCTACGGTTCATGAAAGAAATGCTACCAAAATTAGAAGCTGCTCATTTCATTCACAAATACGCATGGTTTGTTCATCGATATCGCAACACTACTTGGGTCATGTCCTCCACGAGCCTTGTAGCGGAACATTCAAATCATCTTAACTTTCTAGGACGTTTTTACAACAATTTTTAATATCCACTATTATCTGTTGTATTTACCGTAAGGCATTATTTTTTGTGATCATTAAAGAAATCTTTCATTCCTGAGTTTTAGGACTTATATTGTGTTGTTATAATGTAGACAGATTGAAAACATTGTTACTTGTTAAGAAACATAGGTTTCTCTATTTCGAACCAGTAAGACAATTTGGAAACTAAATATGGCTAAAGCTGTTTTTAATTTACCAATTATAAAAAAAAAATTCTAAAAATATTCTTATCAATATCGTTTGGTTGTTATAACGATTTTTGTGATTCATGTTCTTAAGTTCACTTTTATTAGCCCACAATAAATGGAAATCCTAATAGCTTAGGGCAACTCGATAAAATGTTATTTATCAGATTTGAGATCTACATGTATTTAAATAATGGCGTCGACAGAAAGAAAACATATTCTTACGAGAACGACCACATATTCTGCTAAGAAAAGAACGAGAGCCAAACTGGGACAATCTGACTGTAACTTTCGAATCGGCGAGGCTCAGATGGAAAAATTGCTGTTAATAAAACAACAGTTTTGCTTGTATACGCAATGCAAAGTAGTCGTACTGGTCTTGAACTCATGCTCTTTTGTTGTGTATGTTGACGATGCCTCATTTTCTACAAAGAACCGCATGACCAATGTTCTTAAATAAATATGGTAGATCTTACTAGCAGTAGGTTTTTACCTTAATTTTAACGTAAGTAAAAGTTCTATCATGGAAACGGTATTTTTCATTTTATATGAGACATAGTTCGGGAAAATGTGCCGTTATTATATTATGCACAGGAACATTCCTTGCTGCTGTTACTAAACACAGTAAAAGGACTGCAGTTGCCAACAAAAGCATAAGCACTAAAACGGTTTTTTTACTGCAAAGTCTTTTTTATGTGAGAAAGGCAAAAGTGTTACATGTCGGTATGACCGAGATGTTATACTGAAACAGCTCAAGAAATATTATATCCAACTACGCCAAGATTCAGACATGTTCGACTACTTTATGATAATGCTCCATCAAATACATATGAGCTTATAATGCAATTTCTGAGGTCGGAGACCTTCGTCGTTTTGTCACACCCACCATACTCTCCAAATCTAGCTCCATGCTTTTTCTAATTCTAAAACGTATGGTTGTCGTTTAAAGTCCCTACAAGCTCTTGGGTCAGCCATGAGAGGTCTACCTAAATTTGCGTACAGTCAATAGAGAATAAAATTATGCATTTCAAACCGCGGAGAATGCTTTGAAGGGATGTAATGTTTATTTTACTTTTTGAGTCGAATGTCTTAAAGATATCGTACAATACACATTACATACCGCACAACCCTCATATATTAAGAATTATCGATAAAATTGTTTGAAAAAGACTTTGCTGGTCTGTAAAGATTTTCTATCCTGCATTGTATGAAGAAAGCTACAGATTGAAGGTTACCCTAGTTCCTTTAACAATTACCAGCGTTGATCCTGTCTAAACATTGTTTGTAAGGTTTCTAGACAAGGTACATAATTTTTGGCAGTGTTTACATCTTTCTTAAGAAGGATAAAAAGAACATTTTTAGCATAGTTGTCTACGCCCGCTTAAGGATCACATCATCTCTTACCGTCTAAGTTCGAAGCCAATTCAGATAGAAAAAATGATAAAACTCTATTTCAGTTTTAAGGTACTTTCACTTTCCACGACTTAAAAATCTATAAGATAATTAAAAGACTATTTACTGGAGAGTACAAGATCTTTAGTTAAATAGGAAAAAGTATTTTAGAAGAGCTTGGTAAAGGCAAGTTAATGCAACAAAAACATACAAAAGACAAAATCAACGAATAACTCATATTGTGTAAGATTGTAGCTAGCTACACTGTAGACAGGAGTTGCCTACCCTTCCGGAGCACCCGGCCTCACTTCCTTAATGGTAGTTCACGTGTATGACTAAATTTGCCAGTTTTCAAAAATTTTACTTTCTTTTGGGGATTTCAATTTGTGATTTGGACAAGGACTGGTATGTTTGTGTTTTATTTATATATATATTTAAAACAACAAATTTCAAGACTCACAAAATACTTGATGAATTCACTCAGAAATATACATATATATTCACAAAAAAGTATTTAATCAACAATGTGTAATACAATAACTGTTACATATTTACGATTTAATCGCATGTAATTTTTTTAAAAGGTACATTGTATTTTACCAATTATTACCTGCGATTACTTGGTAATGGATAATTGAATTTTAATGTCAAATATCTAATTTAAATAAAAAAAATGATAAATAAATCTCTCAACAATAATTTAGTGTAGGGTAGGGTCGTTTACCCTTACGGTTTTTTAAACAAATAAAAATTATAAAATACTGGTTAAAATTGTTAAAATCGTTATAAACTCTGATAACTACATTTTCCTTCCATGTAACGAAGAGTATTTTTTTTAATTGATACAAATGATAAATCTAATTGGTTACAAAATAATTTTTGTCTCATCAATGGATTTTCACAATATTTGGTTTATACAATTTGTTGATAATAAAAAAAAAACTATTTAAGTACTTTTTCTGCTTCTTTAACCGATAATTATTGAATTTCCGAAATGTGCACATCTGGCACATCAAAATTTAACTGGTATTTGTATTATATAGTTACAAAATATGTTTAAATATTTTAAACAGTCCTCAAATATGATTTTTATGTTTTCAATAGACATTCATTTTTACAATTATTCTAGGAAGCCAATTCCACTTAAATATGAACAAACAATTCGTAAATATTGAACCTATGCTTATCACGGTTTTTTTTTTTTTTTTTTTTGTTTTTTTTGTTTTTTTTGTTTTTGCTTTTTTTGTTTGAAAATATTGAAAGAAAATATGTTGTGGACATGGCCTTTAATTGTTGTTGAAGATGTTTTTCTTTCTTTTTTTTTTTTTTTTTTTTTTTTTTTTTTTTTGGGAAAGAAAACTATGTTGTGTACATGGCCTTTAATTGTTGTTGCAGATGTTTTTCTTTCTTTTTTTTTCTTTTTTTTTTTTTTGAAAGAAAAATATGTTGTGTACATGGCCTTTAATTGTTGTTGCAGATGTTTTTCTTTCTTTTTTTTTTCTTTTTTTGAAAATATTGAAAGAAAATATGTTGTGTACATGGCCTTTAATTGTTGTTGAAGATGTTTTTCTTTCTTTTTTTTTTACTTATTTGTCTATTTTTTTTTAGAATGTTCGTATACAGTAAAAAGAAACCCTATATCTGGACAAGCTTATCTGCTTTTAAGTTAGTTTAACTTTTCTGTTCTTGTAATACTAAACAATTGTGTAATCTTAGTAAATATCTATTAGCTGTTGAATCTGTAATACAAAATATAACATAAGCTTCCTTCCAATAATATATATATATACTGTGCTGTACTATACTGTACATTATAACTATACATATATAACACAAATACCAGTTAAATTTAGATGTGCCAGATGTGCACATTTCGGAAATTCATTCTTCATCAGTGACACTAAGACCTAAAAGTTTGATAGTAAAAACATAAGCCAAACAGTTGAAAATAATGAATCAAAAGTTCTAAAATTATATTAATCCAAATCATACTATACATAATACTTATAACTATACAATACATTATTACCATACATACTATACATAATACTACTGGTATAAACAGTATTTCTGACATAACATTATTTTCATACTTTTTTATATATTTACTACATACAATGTATTTGTAATGACGTTCAACATAAGATTATTTACATTTATATATGATATTTTATGCCATACTTAACGTATATGATGTATTTGTTTATGTATTGTAATTTAAAATGCTGATGAGCTGTGAACTTAAAAGAAAATAAATTAATAATTTAGTTTTGATGAGTCATTTCTTATGCATAAAGAAGGAAGATTCCAGCGAAATTCTAAAATTTCTCTAGCTGGCAGTATTGGTTTAATTGACTTCAAATTATTTACTTGATTAATTAACTTTTTTGAAACTGGTATTTGCACCTAGAGACAAAGAGAATGTTTTGAAAATGTGGATTTCAATCTGCTTCAACTTTTTTTTATTCCGTCACCAGTTTTGATTCTGTTCTCGATATTGTAATATTTAAAATGCATTAAAAAATATTTTAACATATTGTAGCGCTCGGCCTACGCTTCTAGCTGGAGATAACTCGGTATGGTTTAATTAAATGATTTTAGTATCAAGCACGTGTCTCAAACCATGCACAAGTACATGTATTCAATTTGCAAAACAAATATTTCTGATTACGCCCAAGTACTCTGTCATGAGCGTATCCAGATCAAGCAGGTATTGCACAAAAGTACTTGTAATGAGAACAGACTAGCTTTCTGCAAACGTTTACCGTAGTCGTAATTGAACTTGGTAGCGTGTTCTTAACTAATTATAGATGACCAGGACGATCAAATGCTTAAAATATCAAATTTATTAAAGCTCACAATGGAGCGGTCAAGCTACAAACATGTCAGTGGATTTCAAGTGATAATCAAATAATCATAAATTTACAAAAATGCAGCATTAACTCAATATTGCTAAACTCTAGTACAATTCTAAGTCCAATATTACTTCTTGCACAACAATTTATGCTACTCTGTAGATCGCCAAAACCAAGAAATATAAATTTATGCCTTAATAATAATATATATAATAATTATAATAATAATAATTAAAGCCTAATAATAATACTCTAGATTAATTTAAATTAAATGAATTTCTTATATGTGTTGTAAAATTATAATAAAATCTTAATGTATTATTTGAAAAATTTAAGAATATTCTCAAAGTGATAATAGATAAATGTTCGTTAAAGAAAGATGGCGGATGGTGTGATGGTGTGCTGTTCAAAGACAAAACACAAAAATTTATGCTGCAAATGGACGCAGTACCATGTCAGAGTGACGCAATATAAGCAGTATTTGGGTGCAAAAGGTAATAAATAATGCAATTATTTCTTGCATTACGACGCACCTTCTAAGTTAGTTGACTTAATCATTTTATTGACGCAAGTCAAACGCAGACGCTAGATGGACGCAGTCCATAGAGGTTGTGTCAAACAATTGATGTTGACTCGTGCCCAAATGGATCACATCTGAAACTGGACGCCAGTTTTGGTCTGCTTATATACTACTCTATGACGTAAGAGCGAGCAAAGCAAAAAATGGTCTGTCCAATCAGAATGGCCGTATAGTCAGCCACACTCAAAAGTTTGTATCCCGCCATATTAAGAAACAATCCCTACTTCAATAATTTATAACCATTAACATGTTGCGAAAGTATTGTTATAAATGTTTGAACATATTAAAAGAGTGTACGAGTAGAAACTCCTAAGCAATTGAACAAAATGTTTCCCAAATTCAATCAAAGAAAACTGCAATCATTGTTACTGGAGACGAAACATGGGTTCACTATTTCAAACCAGTAAGAAAAATCGTACACAAAATACGATTAACTAAACACAATAGAATGCCTATAGTTGCCAAAAGAAGACAAGCATAAAGAAGGTTCTTTATTTTAAATTCCACTCATCTGATTTTATAGTTGTACTAATTCCGGTGCCGAAAGGCAAACGTTTGCAGTTTACAGGTCGGTAGCACCGAGATGTTATCCTAATAAAGCTCAATAAATATTAATAAATATTATATAATGTAATATTCATTTCACTATTTGAGTTGTCCGGTTTTGAGATATGGTTCAATACAAATTACATTTTGAACAACCCTCGTAGTAACATCAAAGAAATAGTTTATCATTTGACTTTACCTTACCATCAGATCTAACTTGCACACATCATTCAAAATTGTATAAACCAATTATGATTGCATTGTAACAATTTTTGCTTTTTTCAGTTATAAGTAAGCGGAGGGCAAGAATTCATGTCATTCAGATCAGCATTTATGTCAGTAAAAGGGCCTCATTAAGATAATTCTCTTCATTCAAACTAATCTTGTAACAAACTAACATAATTCATTCTAATAAAATATTATTTTTATTTGTAAAAATAAAACTAAACGTTGCAATTAGTTTTAAAAAATGTTGGTATTGAATTGACAGTAAATTTGTATCACTTAATCATCACACCTTTGCTTCATAAAAGTGTTTTTACTTAAAACGCATTGAATTAAATATGAAATTGACAAATTTTATTAAATATTGAAGTTTTGTACTGATAATTCAATAATTGTATTAAAAAAGGAAAAGTATATGGTTCTTTCCCTCTAGGTTGTGCAAATTTGTGTTTAATTCTCTTCTAGGTGCAACTTGTTCAACAGTTTTAGACTGATTCTTTTGAAATTTAGCACGTGTTATTGGAATGTTATGAAGATATGCATATAGTAAAATAAAGATATTTTAAAGGATATTTCAACTGTGGTCATGAAACTTGGTTTTTCACAAGAAAATTAGTGTATGCCTTGCAACCTTATTGGCTTATACAGAAACGAGATCACTGTGACAGTATGTTTTTTACGTTCCTCAACATCATAATAAGCAGTTCTGCCTCTAAGACCTTCTCATTGCATTGCTGCATTTCTCCGGTTCGGTTTGGTTCGATTCGTAATGGCAAAAATTTAACAACACAAATATGTCTGAAATCTTAAAACCACGTAAATTAATCAATGTATATATGATAAAAAAAAAATGATTACAGTATACAATCATGAGCTCCATAAGAGTACATTTTACTTTCTCATATGTGTCTCTAGCTTGTTTTAATGTCACAAAAACATACACCAATTACCACGATATATTGCACCTGAGATCACATTCACGTGTAACACCAACCATCCTGCCCCAAAATGTGACATATATTGTGTGTAAAGATATAACAAATTGAGGTAAGTGTTTTGGCTAAACATTCGTTCTTGTTTATGCTGTTCCCTGTTTTACTTTATACTTTTTGCTTAATACAACTACTATGACACGGACGAACAATGCTCCGCTAAGAGATGCTCTTGTTAAAAATTCTGTTTTCAGTCTTTAAGGTCTGAAGGGCATATTTTTGAATAATTATTTTTGTAATTTTTATGTTTTAATTATTTTAGCTGGACAGTTTCAAGGGCATTCTTAAAGAATCATATTTGTAATAGGTATTTACAGAGACAAAGTGATAGGAGATCCTAACCCTTCCGGAGCACCAGGACTCATTTTTTTTATAGAAGTACACGTGTATAACTAAATTCACAGTTGTCAAAGTTTAACTAAGATTATTTAAATTTGAATAAAACAGACACATACCAGTCCCTGTCCATTTTATTTAAAAACGAGTCATGTTAAAGGTTATAAACGGTGTGCAGATATATTGACAATGATGTTGTAGCAAAAAATACTTGTTTTAGTTAGTTGTGTCATAGGTACACATTTTGGAAAGAAATACCATATAATTGACAGTAAGAGGTTTTGAAAAAATTATAAAATGCATGGAGAGTAAGATGATTTGGTTGGGTTTTTTTTAATTTGTTATTCATAATTTATAAAATGAATATGTTTTTTTCTGTTTATATAATACAAAAAGGATATATATATATATATATATATATATATATATATATATATATATATATATATATATATATATATATTTGACTTTTGGTAGTTTTTGAATAATATCACGAATAAAGTGTAGGGAACAAATAAACTTTTCACAATTATCAAACTTATCGAACTTCAATACTGACTTCCAAAAAATATCTGAAACATACCAGTAAAGGCGTTTGCATAATGGCGAAAAATTCAATATTGACATCATGTTTTATGGCACAAATTGAATTTTACAAAGAATTTTCACTTTTGTTTTAGACTTGTGTAATAGAAAACCCTAAATTTAAATATATAAGGTTATGTATAAAGTAATATAATTCAAATTGTAAGTGTGATACAACATTCGATGAAACTTAACCCCTTTATACATAAATACTATCAAAAGAGATGCTAATAGACCGATGTACGAAGAAAATATTTTACTCTTTTACCAAGCCATCTCTCAAATCTTCAATTTATCAGTAAATAAATTACCTTATCCTATCAGCAATGCTTCTTTTCATTTTATTCAACTATAAAAACTTTGGAGGATAATTTCTTAATATATTCATTCTGTTTCCACGTGCTACATTTGAATAATGCATTTGAAAAGAAAAACATAACAAATCGTATGAAAGTTGTTTCAAGAATAAAATGATAAACATTTACGAGGTCAATGACAAGATTCGCTTTTAAAAGATTGCTGTTAATGTGCATTGTTATTTTGTTGTTGTTGTTGTTTATTTTTCAACCATATATAGGCTAAAGGTGCATTAAGTTTTCCTAGGAAATATTTTAAACGGTGCTGATTTACTTAATGATGTTCCTAATGATCAATGTTACATTTGGTTCAACGATAAAAGCTCGAATAAATATAGAAATAGCAGTTATTTTCCAGCGAGATGTAGACCTGTGGGATCTAATTTTAGAACATGGTTACGTCATAAAAAACCGGACCATGGAGACACAGCTAACAAAATCCGTGAAATACGATTAAGTAAACAAATAAATTGAAGAAACCGAATGCATCCTTTATCAATGACATTAAAAAAAACAATTCGCTTAGAATTTTGGAATATCACCCCTCAACAACCATCCAATTAATCAATCGTCTTTCTATTCTATATTATACAAGTCACAAATAAATTACATCACCACGTATATTTGCCAAAATAATGACAAATACTACTTTTTTATCAAATTTAAGAGGAGGTTAAATGCTCAGTTAATATTCTGTTGGCCCTTTTTATGGTTTTTACAACAGCTTGTATTCATTTCGGCATGCTGGGGACAAGTTTTTTTTCAAATAACAAACTACTCGGGATGTTATACCTCTTCCTGGAAACTGCCTTGATCATAAGTTCTGATGTTGTTTGCATCGATAACTAAATACTTGAATTAATGTAATTCCATACATTTTTAATTAGATTTAAATCGAGAATGGCCTGATGCCCTGTGTCACGGCATGTGTAACACGCCAAAGAACTCTTTCTATGCCCTAATCGCACTGCAAAGGACAAAATTCCTGCCGTTTCTCTTACAGCTGGCGACGTCTCTATACATGTGAAATATTCTTGTTTGGGGCGCAAAACCCCATTTATTTAATCAATCAATCAAAAATGGTTTTAAAACAAAATATTCTATTTTTTTTTTTTTTTTTTTTTTTTTTTTTTTTTTTGACACTCCAAAGTTTAAACAACTCTTCACTTGGAAACACTTTCACAAATTAGGTAAAACAGAAGCATACAAAAATTAAACTCATCAATCGTTTTGTGAAATAAAAATCAACATACTAAAGTACAATCAGAAATAATAAACAGTCAGTTTTACAGAATTTTCTCAATAACTAGATAAAATTAAGAAACAGAAATTTGGCTATATATATTTTAAGAGCAAGCCCAATATATCATGATGGTTTTAGTTTTGTATCATTTTTACTTTGCCTTTTTGCACAGTGTAAATTTTACTAAAAATGCTCACACCAAAAAAAAATCTAAGTTTTTCATTCTATCTTAAATGACAAGCTCCGCCTCTGAGTTGTTTTTAAAGTTTGAAAAGTGTCACGGGTGACTGAATAAATGACTGGACAACAAGCAGATTAGGCCAAGGAAAAATAAATGTTTGTATATATGTTTTAGAGAGAAGAAAAAAAGCAGTTGCCAAGCAAAGCAAAATGAATTGCAATCAATTTTTAAAAAATGGCCTGAATTAAAGACAGAAAAACAGAAGCAGTTGCCAAGCAAAGCAAAATGAATTGCAATCATTTTTTAAAAAATGGCCTGCATTAAAGAGAGAAGAACAGAAGCATACAACTTTTTGAATTATTGCTTAAATACAAAGGCAGTAACCATGTAACAAAGTAAAAAGTACATGTATAGGGTAAGATTTGTGACAAACTTATTTGAAATATAGTGACATTTTCTTGGTAACAATGATAATTTAAATCATAGAATGAGTATATTTTATACCAAGATAGCAGTATATAATCGATCGCCATTCAAAATGTCTTTTTTTGAGTCACAGTGAACATTTTTCTGTTCTGCTATGACCTTTCCAAAGATTACCTATACAAAATTTCACTTTTATTTGTTGACATTCACTTGGAAGTGATTAGGCAATGGAATTTGGCCACTGAGTTTCATTTTTTAATATGCACAAAATGACATGTACATTTATTTTCTAATATGATCTTAAAAGTTTTTCATTTAATACACATAACTTCTGGAAGTATTATCTTAGAATAACAATAAACCAGAACATTAACAGTTTTGGCCTTAATCTAGGAAAAGTCATACTGTCGATTTGCCTTTCTTGCATAGTAAACAGGTTACATGAATGAAAAAAAGGTCATCACGTATACTTATGCTTTATATGGAAAAAAGATGGAGTTAAAAGACTTAATCAATTTACCAAGTTTAAGTCCGGATTATAGAAATGACTGTCTGTAATCAAAACGCTACAGTCCATCTGACATATCTCTTTTCAATATAAGTAACTTATGAGGCACCGTTTTTATTTTTTTGTAATTGTTCTTCATAATATGCATGAATCAAATTTTACACTGCATAGGTCATATGTCACAAATAACAAAAATACTGATATTTAATGTATCATAATAACAAACTTCACGTTGTTACATGATTTAGAGCATGTTATTTTCCAATAACAACGTTTTCTACCGGAACTACTTTCGATCAGTTTCTGGGATTACCCATCTCTGAGTTCTATTATTGGAACTTGTTTTTAAATTGTAAACAAGTGGGAATATCTTCAAGATCGGCAAATATTCCACCTGGCCCCGGTTTCACAATCATTCCTTAACTAAGATTTTCCTTAACTTTAATTTGGCAAATTTTAGCAGTATCTATCTAAGTTACAAATAAACATTTGTGATAAAACTAAATGCAGATGTTACAAGCTTGAAGTGATCTTCAAAATTACACCTTAAGTTACTAAATATCTACAAAATTAACGAAATAATCAAGATTTCAAATTTGCCAGATTTAAGTTAAGGAAAATCTTTGTTAAGGAATGATTGTGAAACCGGGGCCTGATATATTAAAATACTTCAATTTTTCCGATTAAAATTTTGCTAAAATTTTTCAAACTTGTTCCGATATTTTTTCACCAAAATATTCAAGACTGTATTTATGAAATATTTTCATCTCTTTGTAATCCAGATGCAGAGAATCTCTTTTGTACACCCCTTAAAATCCAAAGTCAAAATTTAGGGTATTATATTAAACACCAAAACAAGTAGTCCACTTACAATCAGCCGCTCATTTTAACATATAATGGACCAACGACTAACAAACATGTATATATAAATTAAGCGAGTTTATTTATTTATAAAATCAAACTAGTTTCTACAACCATAACATTATATAAAGCATTTACTCATTCAAACATTACATTAGCGACTTGAATCATTGAGTTATACATTAAATTACCCGTAATTATTTTATGATTAAATTACAAATTATTTTTCTAATTAATATAAAATTATAAAAATAATTAAAAAGCAATGATTACATAATATATAATCAATGAAAGGCAACATTTATTGTAAATATTCAAGAAATTCAGGATATTTTCTTTCAATTTTCATTTAATTCGTAAATACGCTGTTGAAACATTGGTAAAAACAAAATTAATTTTAATTATTAGCGTGTATTTTTTTTCTTTTTTTATCAATTCACTTGAGCAAGAATATATTAATGCAAGAAAACAAAAAAAAAAAAAAAAAAAAAAGAAATTATACTTGAAACGCAGCTAATTTTATTTTTTCAGTTTTTCATAAAATTTGTAAATTCATTTATCTTAAACACTAGTAAAACAAAATAAAGTATTTGCTTATTAAAAAAATATTATTAATAATAATTATATTAATAACAGACAGTCCTTTGTGGTGTCAGAAAATGTACCTTGTGTCAATTTTTTAAGTCGTCTTGATTTTTGAAATTTATTTTAAACTAAGGTTTATTCCCTCATGCAAAGCAGATCCTTAGCTGGATTTAGAATAATAGGATTTAAGAACTTTTAATTCATTAATTTTCTAATGTTTAGATTACTGACTTTTTATCTATCAACTTTTTTAGGCCTTGTGTCACTGATGACGACTGAATTTCTGAAATGTGCACATATGGAACAGTAAAATCAAACCGGTATTTGGAATAAATATAAATTCTATTTTTATATCAAGTACAGTGAAACCTCCCTAAACTGGACACTCACTAAACCGGAAAATCTTTTATTCCGGACCAAAAAAAAAAAATTGGTCGCGAATTTTCAACTAACAAAAACCTCTCTAAACGGGGCATTCTCTATTCGTGGTCAGAAGATATCTATTTTTTAAAAAATATATTTTTAGAAAATCAAAAAAATTTCAGAAAAATGCAGCTTTAATGACTTATCTGGAAGCCAATTTACAACCAGCAGTAGGCATCTATCCCTTTGTATTGCTTACTATCCGGTGGTTTAAGAAAACAATCCAAATTTTTAATTATAAATTCTGATTAAACCACACTGCTATAGAGAGTCTAGTCGTCTATAGTGAAGGCACATTTTGTCATACTGACTATGGTCAACATAAATTTTAAAGTATTTTTCTTTCTTTAATCACTAACACAAAATTTACATGTATGTATGAAATATTGCAATAACATCATGTCAAGAATAAAATTACAATGTTTTATGTCATATATGAGAAGATTTCATAGTAAACTACTTTTGCATAACCTTGGTCATGTGAATGAAGGTTCACAACTGTAATAGCTGGTTCCTGATAATATGAGTTTGGAAATATCAGTTTCTCTAAGACATAAAAATCCATGCCTTTTATTGGTCAGCACAATTCCATTATATGTATATATCTTTTTCTCGGATTTTCCTTGGAAATAAGATTGGAGAATATTTTTTTGCCTTTGCACATAAGAGAGTGGATTGAAAGTCAATAAAGATCATCTTTCTGTTGTTTAACTTGCATGTCGGATAGGCTAAAAAAATACTAAATATCCACTGTTGTTATTTTTAGAAATCAATCTGAATATTAAAAAATTATTAAAACTCTCCTCTCTATTGTTGTCCTTGTCTATCAGAAGGGGTATTGAAAAGAAAAATTTAACATTTTCTCTCCGCCATTGTCCTTAGACATCAGAAAGGGGTGGGGAGGGTGTTAAAAAGTCACCAGGTCCTCTCTTTTTTGTTGTCTTTAAACATCAGTTGAATGTTCAAAATTCATGAAACTTCTTCTCTTTGTTGTTGTATTTAGACATCAGAAGGGAAATTTAGGACTCATGTAAGATCCTCTCTCATTATTTTTTGCTTACGGGTATAAGAAGGGAAATTAAAAGTCATAAAGATTCTCTGTCTCTGTTGTTGTCCTTTGACATCAGAAGGAGGAATGAAAAAAATCTGTGTGTGTGTGTTGTTGTTATTGTTGTTGTTGTTGCCTTTGGACATAAGAATAAAATTTGAAAAAAATAAAGATCCTCTCTCAGTTGCTGTCTTTCCACATCACAAAGGTTTCTAAAGTTATCAAAGATCTTCTCTATGTTATTGTCTTTGGACATCAGATGGGAGATTGAAAAGCAATTAAAGACCCTTTCCTTGTATTTATCTTTGGAGATCGAAGGGAATTGAATAGTAGTTAAAAACCATTTCTCTGTTGTTGTCCTTGGACATTATAGGGAAATTGATAGCAGTTAAAGATCCAACCTATGTTTTTGTCCTTGAAAACAGATTTGACCTTAAATAGTAGTTAATGATCCTCTTGCTGCTGTTTTTCTTAGACATCAGATTGTGGTTTAATAAGTTTTCCAGCAAACAAGATAACACTGGATCTTTTATCATTGATGAAAAATAAAAATGGATGATCTGCTCTGAAAACCATCTTCATTGACATACCTCGTTTCCTCATAACAGTGGCAGTGGCTGCCGCAGCTTCTGCCCCTTCTTCATTGACTTCAACAAACCCTTTATGAAATACCTGACAAAAACATAATTATCATTTATATTTCAATAATTGTACTAAACATTAAAATATAAAAAGTTCTGAAACAAATATGTGATGGGTCAAAAGAAATTTCCCGGCAAGCAAAATGATTAACAATTAATTATGTATGAATTAACTTGAAACGAATAATTTAATAATTATAAGTCCTCTCTCTGCTGTCCTTTGCTATCAGATGGAGGTATAACAAGTTTGCCAGCAAATAAGACAACATTGGATCTTTTATCATTGATAAAAAATAAAAATGGATGATCAGCTCTGAATTCCATGGTTATTGGCAAAGACCTTGTACATCATGACAGTTCCAGTAGCTGCTGCAGCTTCTGCTCCTTCTTCGTTGACTTCAACAAACCCTTTATGAAATACCTGACAAAACAGAAAAAGTATTGTTATCTTAATGCCTAAGATAACCAACTTAACCAAGTATCCATGACTAATTAAATGAACATCTCCATACTTTTGTAAAGATGTTTTTTTATCCATTGTTTTGTAAAGATGTTTGGGAAGATAAAAATTTTGATCCATTTTTTGGTAAAGATCTTTGGGAAGATAAAAATTTTGATTCATATTTTTGTAAAATGTTTGGGAAGATAAAGATTTTGTACCATATTTTTACCATTCGGTAAATGCTGCTCATTTTTCAAAACCTATTTTTTATGATTTTTCTCAAAATGGTAATTCCTGCACCCATAATGTTAGCAAAGAACTTATTATCAACAAGACTTCCTAAGAAATCATAAAGCTGAGCTCATTTTTAAGAATCTATTTTTTATGTTTTATCTTAAATTGTCAATATCTGCATTAAAATATTAGCAAGGAGCTTATTTAGTATATGCAAAATTAAAAAGATAACAACTACAATGTTAGTAATGAAACTAAGCTAGATCATCTTTAACTTGATTGGTTGTTTGAATGTTTTACAACACATCAGCAATATTTCAGCTTGAGACAATTTGTATCTTTTAATTGCAAGAATTAATCTAAACACAAGTCCATGTAATACCCAAGTTTGTGCTTTGAACTGATGAATACTAGTGTGAATTTAGTATCTTCTGAGTGTTAGTGCACTTGCCTGCAATATGGCAGATAAACATCACACAACAAGCAGTCCATTATACTGGTACCATCCCAAGCCAATCAGTAAAAGGCTATGGCAAGAAAAACCCTTTCTCTAGGTCAACCAGGGTCAAACCCACAGAGATGAGAGGTCATTGGTTGGAAGGCTAAAACAGCCCAATATTTTGAGTGATATTACACTGCATAATCACAATTCTTTTACTTATGTCAAATCAGTCAGTTCTTGGATGGTGTAAGAAACTTTGGTCCTTTTAAAAAACCCTTAACCTTTGGCAAGAAAACTGACAAACTTTGTGGTGATCTTGCTTTATACCACTCAGTCACCAAGATTACTATAGTTAACCTTTCAAGAATCTAAATATAACATAATTTTTATCACTAATAGTGACAACACTTCTTACAGTGACCTATATTTGGCTGCTATGAGACTTCTAACAAAGTTAAATTGCACGAAACAAGATACAGTAACTGTTGTTATTCATACAGATCTGTTCAGTAACTTTAGAAAGGTTGAAAGCAGGTGTTAAAAGCAAACTTTGCTAAACTATGCCATAACCATATTAAAAATGGTTTTCTCACCTGTGAAATGTAGGTCTGTTTGCTTTCATCCATACCAGAAAAATCTGCCACATCAGAAAAAGCTTCAGGCATGCCCATCTTACTTAATATGCTCGACAGTTCAAATTCTGCTTCCATTTTAAACCTTGGAATATACACTTCAGTTTTTCTAGGTTTCATTGATGAAGATATCTGATCAAGCAAATTAGGAGTTAACTTCTCTTCTAGAGCAGATAATCCCTCCACAGTATCTGGCAGTACAAACAGCATACTGAGATAATCTCCCTTGTAAGGCATTTCTAAAGCTGAAATCTTCATTTCTTCACCGTGCATATAATTAAACTTTTCATTCTGATACATCATCTGAACTTGAATTTTCTCTCCAGAGGGGGTATGAAATGGCATTTGTCTGGTTAATGATTGTTTAAACTGGCTTGCCCAGTTACCTTTAAAATATATAGCATTTACAAGAACTGCTATTGTCAAATCATTTAATACACCGTCTGGTATTAAGTCCTGAATTTTATCTGCAGTTTGATCACTGACCCATTTATTAATGGTTTCTCTTGCTGGACCTGGTGAATTTGAGTAATCAAGAGGAGTGATATCAGCATGGTAATGCTTTGTGCACAAATTTAAATAATCTCGAACTAAATTAGCTTTGACATGTGGATATATACGATTTGCAGCTTTCAAGGTAAAATTTTCATTGCCAGCCATGATTTCTTTAAGGTATACCTCATAGGCTTCATGAACATTCTGCCCCATGTCTTCAAGGGCCAGAGCTGTCATCATTTGTTTTAGTGTGGAAGTTTTGGCACCAAGAAGAGCCATTGATAAAGATGCTGAGATGCTGAATGGTGAGTAAAAGATATTTTCATTCTTCTTCAGTGCTGCTAAATGTTTATACATTGCCAAAGAAAATTGGATGTTAGATGAAGAAAACTTTAATGACATACTTTTATCTTCGAATATCTTATTTGAAGCCATTACTTCAGATAATGACAGCCAGCCAATCAAAAATATTCTTATGTAATATGTTGAAAACCAGTTCAAGAAATTGTCCAATCCTCTCATAGGTTACAAACCTGCAAAAAAAATATATTCAAAATTACTTACTATAGCTTTACATAAAAAAAATGCACTAAAAAATCCAGGATGATTTTGTTAAAGATGTTTTGACCCAACATTTTCAATGAAAAGTTGTACTGTTGTGATGATATACCTCAAACAAAAATAATGTATAGAAAGTTGCAGCAGATGAACATGCAAAATAATATAGCAAGACTGGATTGGAGCACCAAAGACATAATTCTTTCATCTTTCATTCTTTATATGAAAATGGTATTTTGGTGATGGAGGAAATAGTTTTAGCCAGAGTGCCTTAAGAATACCACTGACTGACTGACAATTTTTCTCTCAGGATGTGCTCGAGTTGGATTTGAACAAATTCATTAGTAAATTCCCCAGGGTTACCACTAAGAGGTGGTGTCAGCTGGGGCTTTCACATAACTTTTAAAACAGTTGACATCCCCACCCCTAAACAATATATTTTCTGGTTCCTTAAAAAAAATGAAAAGATTGTTTGATTGATATTTGCATCACATGCATAGTATCCATATCACTTAAAACAAAGAGTCGATCTGGTGCCGATTTGGTAATTACAAACCGATCTGGTATTTCAAGGGACCGGTAAAACTGTTACGGATATACTGCTTACTAACTCTTGTGTCGTTATCTTTCAAAAATTGCACACAAAATAAAAGTATTAAAAATAACCGTAGAGACAATTTGTAGACATTGGAATAAACTTTTTTTCTTATACAGATAAAATGTGGGAATACTTATGGTAAATCATTAAGTGTGGGCGTGTACTAATGTCCATTGATAGTTTGTTGAAACAACCGGGGTGTTTTTGAAAATATATTTTTAAAGGAAATGACACACTATGTTTTACATTGGAAAACACAGTAGCATTTCTAAGTAATGGAAAATAATGAAAATATGGGTTGTAGTCCCATACGTTACCAAAAACCGCCGTAGATAAAGGAGTGTTTTGGGTTGCACAAATTGCAATTTGGCTACAAATGCGGAAGTGTTGCTAAAATACATTGGGTTGTTTCAGATTACAGAACTAAAATATATCAAAACGAAACTAAATTGCGACTAATGTATCTCAAATCTTAATAGATGTAAAATAATACAGTTATGTCTTATATAAATCAAATATCTCAAAATAAATATTGATGCTTTTTCTTATGACAAAATACTATAAAACTTAATCAATATGACACTTTTCGTATAATTTTAATGCATTTTGTAAATTTTTCAACCCTCACAGGAGTTATGTCCCGTTGTTGATTGGAGGTGCAAACGTGTGTAAAATCATTTCTTTTAAGAAAATGGCAGCAGCCTGCACTCAACCATTGGTTGTACCGATGCACTATGATCCATCTTTCAAAGGTAATGCAATCAATAACGCATCTGTTTTATTTTCAACCTAGAAGCACCAGTGAAACATTCCATCCCTATGATTCTTCTTTTACCTATTGTAGTTTCAACCCATAGTTGAGCACCGTTTATAAATCACTTGGTATGAAAAATGTAGACATATGTATCAATTTTAATTATGAAAGTTAAGCAATACCAAAAGGTCTTAGTGGTGATTTTGTTTTACTTGACAAGAACCTTTTGAATAATTACCGTGTAACATGAAGGAGAAAAAATGCGAGTTGGACTGGGGATCACTATATAGGTGATGCTTTACCAACTATGCTACACAGACCGCTACTTTTCTCCACTGTTATTCTTGAGTTTCCCATGGTCCTATGGGAAATTTCACCCTAAATTTCGTCAGATGGACTTTATATTTCCAGCAACTGCCAGTCCACCACTTCCAAAGGCCAAACTGGACAGCAAAACTAATAAGAAGGAGAAAAAATGCATGGTTGGACCAGGGATCGAACCTGGGACCTTCCACACTATAGGCACATGCTCTACCAATTGACTGCTACCCAGACTGCTACAATTGTCAAAGTCGAAGGGGAATTTTGTTTAATTTTCTTTTTTTTTAACTTTTACATTCTAGCTCACGGTATGTTGCAGACAAGCTCATCACACCCTTAGTCAAATTATCCTGACACAAAGATAATTACTTGATATTCTGTTCTCTAATGCATAGTAATTGTCAAGAAGCAGTATCACAAATTTTAAAAGTTTTATGCATGATCTGGACAGGGTTTTCAAGAACATACAACTTCCTGTTTTCGAGGTGGGCTCTCCACCAATGAACCACCAAAGTGGGTAATATGCAAGAGTGAACTTTCATAAAATATGATTTTGTGTTCTTTACTTTGAATACTGAGGACCAGGTGGAGAAACAGTATCTCAAATTGTAATAGTCTTATGTATGACTTGACCATGGTTTGAACTCACAAACCTCCAGTTTTTAAGGTGGATGGTGTACTACTTAACCACTGAGTTGTACGAGGAAATAGAGGAAACATTCATTTGATATGATTTTATGTTCTGTACTTAAATTTTTGAGTATCAGGTGGAGAATCAGTATTTTTGAATTTTAAAGTCTGAATGTATGAACTGACCTAAGGTTCAAACCCCCTGCTCTTTAGATGGAAGCTCTTCTTCTTAAACACAGAGGCAGTTATCAGTAGTTAAGGACAATTTTAAATTGTTCAGTTTTTTTTTTTTTTTTTTTTTTTTTTATTTAAATTAGACTGGAGTTTCAATACATTTTCACATTTTCTATTTTTAGTTGATGTCAGATTACATGAACCCCTCTTACCAAGGGAGGTAACTCCAGCAGACATTGAAATTGATATGATGTCTTTCTGTTCACAGCTTGATATTTTGTGTAAAAAAGAAATTTTAATGGTATGTTATATATTTTGTTGTTAATGTAATGATGTTAATAATAAAATAAATTGAATCAGAATGAATGAATATATTTTTTAGAAAGAAGATGAAAAGTTTGTTAATTTTGATTTGTATGTAGTTGAAATACTGTGAGTCTGTATAGAAAATATACAAATTAGGCCAATTCAATTTAAAAAGTAGATTCTCATTTAGATTGGACCAAAATTTTGGGGAGGGTGGGAGGGTTTTATTTTTTATGTTATACGAAAACTAGCACTCTCACATGGTTGACATCTACATCCGCAATATGGCCCTTTTTGTCTATATCACCGCTTATTAAATTATTTTACACCTCCACTAACTGTTGAATGCTATATTTGCCCTGTACCATGCCCGTAATTCTTTCAAACCACTGGCGAGATTAAAAGTTAAGAAAACCATGCTCTATCCGTAACATGTATGAAGCTACTTTCGATTTCAACCTTGCACTTCTAGTTTTTATGGGAGTGCTTAAAACCCTTTTCTGAAATGCCACAGGACTCAACATAACTCCGGAACAGACTTTGACTACACCCGGGATGGGAAACGAAAATAAAATGACTTGGGGCGGCATATTTTCGGTGAGACAGGTGGGAATGAGAATCTATTAATTAAGTTGAATTGGCCTTACCTGTAATTTTTTTTTCGAAGTATTCATTACTGATCAGTAACAGTTAATTTTAAATTCAAAATAAAACAGGACACTTAATAGGGATTAAACTAAAATGTTTAAATGTATTGTCACAGTGATATAATTTAGCATTTATGGAATTACATGTATTGTAAAACTTGGGAAAAACTATTATTTATTTTGTAAATGCTCATGAATGCCTTTGTAAAAAACATTATAATTTTGTAATTTGGACAAGTAAGAATTTAACCAATTTAAGACGACAAAAATGGAAAAAAAATTGGTTTTTCTGTTCTGTTATTCTTTCTGTTTTTATTGATTTTTTATGGTTTTTCTGTTATTCTTTCTGTTTTTATTGATTTTTTATGGTTTTTCTGTTATTCTTTCTGTTTTTATTGATTTTTTATGGTTTTTCTGTTATTCTTTCTGTTTTTAGCTCACCTGACCGAAAGGTCATGTGAGCTTATGGCATGGCGCGGCGTGTGTATGTGCCTATGTGTGTGCGTGAGTGCGTGTGTGCGTCGTTAACACCTATTTTCGACTTCTCCTCCGAAACTGCTGGACAGATTTCAATGATACTTGGTCAGAAGCATATATGGGCCGGGGCAATTCAGATTTATGCATGGCGTTGCCATGGCTACCAAAACTAGGTCAAGGTGACCTAGGGATCCAAAAATCTTAAAAAATCTTCTTCTCTGAAACCGATGATGGGAGAAAAAATCTGATGTGATATTTGGCTTCTCTTGGGTCTTAAGCTTATAGTTTGTTCATTTCGTGAAATTTGGTCAAAAAATGGGTTACGTGTTTTTGCGTTTAATTTTAAAAATTTCGTAAAATGGCTTCAAATTGTTATAACTTGACTACTTGAACAGATAATGACATGGGGTTTTCAGTTTTGACTTTTTCTTAAAATAACCTTCAAAAGGGGGTCAAGGTCAAAGTTCAAGGTCATGACCTAGTTTGTAATTTTGCAGTTTTAGGCTATTTTCTTCAAAAATTTTAAAGATATATAATATCAAAACATTGTGAAAATGTTCAGAATGACAAAATTCAAAAAGATACAAAGTTTCGTAACTATATGATTATGCATATAGGAGTTGTTGCCCCTGAAATGTTATTTATTGCTTATAAAAACTAAAACTGTGCATTAGCTTGAAAACTATTAACTTTTTGCATAGGCATATATATTAGAATATTGTAGGTATTGACATGACGATCATTTTGATATATGACTCAAGGTCATACATTCAAAGGTCAAGGTCATAGGTGCATAAAAAACCTGAAATTTTTAATTATATTGGAAACTAGTAACATTTTTTTTAGACATATATATCAAAATATTGTAGGTATTGACATGACGATCATTTTGATATATGACTCAAGGTCATACATTCAAAGGTCAAGGTCATAGGTGCATAAAAAGCCTGAAATTGTTAATTATCTTGGAAACTTGTATAGACATATATCAAAATATTGTAGGTATTGACATGACGATCATTTTGATATATGACTCAAGGTCATACATTCAAAGGTCAAGGTCATAGATGCATAAAAAGAAATTGTTAATTATCTTGGAAACTATTTAACCTTTTGTATAGGCATGTATATTAGAATATTGTATGTATTTTTGCCATTGATTTTGGCCATATTCTCAGGTAAGCGTTAAGGCCCATGGGCCTCTTGTTATTGATTTTTTATGGTTTTTCTGTTATTCTTTCTGTTTTTATTGATTTTTTATGGTTTTTTCCGTTATTCTTTTTGTTTTTATTGATTTTTTATGGTTTTTCTGTTATTCTTTCTGTTTTTATTAATTTTTTATGGTTTTTCTGTTATTCTTTCTGTTTTTATTGATTTTTTATGGTTTTTCTGTTATTCTTTCTGTTTTTATTGATTTTTTATGGTTTTTCTGTTATTCTTTCTGTTTTTATTGATTTTTTATGGTTTTTCTGTTATTATTTCTGTTTTTATTGATTTTTTATGGTTTTTCTGTTACTCTTACTGTTTTTATTGATTTTTTAAACAAGGGTAATAGCTTTTTAATTTTTTGTATTTATGATATTATTATTTTTTTTTTTTTGATTTTTGTTATTTTCCTAATAATTTCAGCAACCAGATGGAAAAATTGAACATGGTAAAGTCAGCAGTTCATTTACAAATAAAGGTAGGTTATGTTTAAAACAGAGAGGCAATTCTTCTAATATTTAGTATTTTTTTCTCTCTCATATTTCATGCTCAGTAAGTAGGAGGTTGTGGGTTTGAACCCAAGACTTGAAAGTGGGAAGTGACTGTTTTTTCGCCAAGCACTCGGCATTACGAAATGAATGTCGCGATTCTTTTGGATGGGAACTTTAAATAAACAAGGTCCCATGTCACAGTAGGCGTGGCACAATAAAGAACCCTGTTGTATAATGCCATCAGTGCAACGCACAGGCAAAATTTCTCACTTTTGCCTATAGCTGGCGACGTCTCAATATAAGTGAAATATTCTTGACTGGGACATTAAACACCATTACTCAACTCAACTCTCTCTCATATTTCAGCTATTTTTGCTTATATGTTTCTTTTTTATGTTTTGGCTATTTTAGTTAATATTTTGTTTGTATTTTATGTTCAGCTACTGTGATTGAACATTTACATTGGGCTTTTCATGTTTCAGCTACTGTGATTGAACATATACATGAGGCTTTTCAGGTTTCAGCTACTGTGATTGAACATATACATGAGGCTTTTCATGTTTCAGCTACTGTGAATGAACATATACCTGAGGCTTTTCATGTTTCGGTTTCTGTGATTAAACATATACATGAGGCTTTTCATGTTTCAGATACTGTGATTGAACATATACCTGAGGCTTTTCATGTTTTAGCTACTGTGATTGAACATAAGCCTAAAGCTTTTCATGTTTCAGCTACAGTGACTGTGGTTGATGTTATGTTTCATGTTTCAGCTATCTAGGTTGATATGATGTTGTATGTTTCAGCTACAGTGACTGTGGTTGATGTTTTGTTTCATGTTTCAGCTATGTAGCTTGATATGATGTTTTGTGTTTCAGCTACAGCAACTGTTGTTGATGCTGTTTCATGATTCAGCTGTCTAGGTTGATATGATGTTTTATGTTTCAGCTACAGCGACTGTGGTTGATGTTATGTTACATGTTTTAGCTATCTAGGTTGATATGATGTTTTATGTTTCAGCTACAGCGACTGTGATTGATGTTATGTTTCATGTTTCAGCTATCTAGGTTGATATGATGTTTTGTGTTTCAGCTACAGCGACTGTGGTTGATGTTCTGTTTCATGTTTCAGCTGTCTAGGTTGATATGATGGTTGATGTTTCACTTACAGTGACTGTGGTTGATGTTATGTTTCATTTTTCAGCTATCTAGGTTGATATGATGTTTTATGTTTCAGCTACAGTGACTGTGGTTGATGTTATGTTTCATGTTTTAGCCATCTAGTTTGATATGATGTTTTGTGTTTCAGCTACAGCGACTGTGGTTGATGTTATGTTTCATGTTTCAGCTATCTAGGTTGATATGATGTTTTGTGTTTCAGCTACAGCGACTGTGGTTGATGTTATGTTTCATGTTTCAGCTATCTAGGTTGATATGATGTTCTGTGTTTCAGCTACAGCGACTGTGGTTGATGTTATGTTTCATGTTTTGGCCATCTAGTTTGATATGATGTTTTGTGTTTCAGCTACAGCAACTGTGGTTGATGTTATGTTTCATGTTTCAGCTATCTAGGTTGATATGATGTTCTGTGTTTAAGCTACAGCGACTGTGGTTGATGTTATGTTTCATGTTTTAGCCATCTAGTTTGATATGATGTTTTGTGTTTCAGCTACAGCAACTGTGGTTGATGTTATGTTTCATGTTTCAGCTATCTAGTTTGATATGATGTTCTGTGTTTAAGCTACAGCGACTG
This sequence comes from Tegillarca granosa, assembly GCA_029721355.1. Classification (NCBI taxonomy): domain Eukaryota; kingdom Metazoa; phylum Mollusca; class Bivalvia; order Arcoida; family Arcidae; genus Tegillarca; species Tegillarca granosa. Next base: position 16,365,766 of record CM056602.1, on the reverse strand, counting down.
TGGTTGATGTTATGTTTCATGTTTTAGCCATCTAGTTTGATATGATGTTTTGTGTTTCAGCTACAGCAACTGTGGTTGATGTTATGTTTCATGTTTTAGCCATCTAGTTTGATATGATGTTTTGTGTTTCAGCTACAGCGACTGTGGTTGATGTTGTTTCATGTTTCAGCTATCTAGGTTGATATGATGTTCTGTGTTTCAGCTACAGCAACTGTGGTTGATGTTATGTTTCATGTTTTAGCTATCTAGGTTAATATGATGTTTTATGTTTCAGCTACAGTGACTGTGGTTGATTTTTTGTTTCATGATTTAGCTATCTAGGTTGATATGATGTTTTATGTTTAAGCTACAGCAACTGTGGTTGATGTTATGTTTCATGTTTTAGCTATCTAGGTTGATATGATGTTTTATGTTTCAGCTACAGCGACTGTGGTTGATGTTATGTTTCATGATTTACCTATCTAGTTTGATATGATGTTATGTGTTTCAGCTACAGCAACTGTGGTTGATGTTATGTTTCATGTTTTAGCCATCTAGTTTGATATGATGTTTTGTGTTTCAGCTACAGCGACTGTGGTTGATGTTGTTTCATGTTTCAGCTATCTAGGTTGATATGATGTTCTGTGTTTCAGCTACAGCAACTGTGGTTGATGTTATGTTTCATGATTTAGCTATCTAGTTTGATATCATGTTTTGTGTTTCAGCTAGAGTGACTGTGGTTGATGTTTTGTTTCATGATTTAGCTATCTAGTTTGAAATGATGTTTCATGTTTCAGCTACAGTGACTGTGGTTGATGTTTTGTTTCATGATTTACCTATCTAGTTTGATATGATGTTTTGTGTTTCAGCTACAGTGACTTTGGTTGATGCTGTTTCATGATTTAGCTATCTAGTTTGATATCATGTTTTGTGTTTCAGCTACATTGACTTTGGTTGATGCTGTTTCATGTTTTAGCTATCTAGGTTGATATTATGTTTCTTTTTAACTACTTTCTGTCTCTTTAGCCATTGCGGTTGGTTAATTTTATATTTCTGTTTAATTTATCTGTTTTCTGTTTCAGCTACTGTGGTTTATGACAGAATGAATCAGTTGATAGTGAAGAATCCTCAAATCAATATGACTCTTGGTGTAAGTACTCTGAAAATTTATCCATAACAGGACTTTTAAAATATGTAATAAAAAAAATAAAAAAAAAATTGGAAATCTTGATTTTTGGGCCTAAATTAGGCAAACTATAGCAAATACATATTTAGACTGTAGCATCCTAAGAATAAATTGTACTTAAATTGCAAAAAATTTGGTTGTGGGACCTAAATTTCTAAAAATAAAGTGGGACCTCTATAAATCTAATCTGTTTTGGTAAGTGTGGTGGAGTAATAGTAATTGAAGCCACAGTCTTTTACTAAATAACAAGGTCGTTAATTCTGGGATGGTGGAGAAAACTGGAGTATCCAGAGAAAACCACCAATCTTTGGCAGGTGAAATAGCAAACTTTCTTCAAGTAGAATCTGTTAATAGGTGTAATTAAACTAGGCCTTAGATTTTCAAGATGTACTGTAGTATCCTTTAGATATGTGGTATTTAATGTCTTATGAATTTACATGTACAAAAGTCAGACCACAATATCATTGTTATAGATGGTGAGACATATAATGCAGTGTAATTCTTGTTTTATTTACAGCAATACATCATCTCAAAAGGTTTAGATAAGTTATTTCCAAGAGCTGCTTCATATATGTCAAATCCAGAATCTCTCAACTTACTACATAAGAAAACTAGTCTTGACGGTAAGAACTACATACAAATCATTGTGTTTTGGGATTGAAGTAAGGGTTTTTTACAATTCAGTTAAGAATCTTTTACTATTTTCAGGCAGTCATTTAAGGGATGGTTGAGGAAACTGGAGTACCCAATAAAACATCTGACATTCTTGTACTCTGACTAACTTTGTAATACTGTGGGAAAATGGGGAAAATTTTTAAAAATGTTTTAATCAATTTTCATTGTTTACTAATAAAAATATTTTGGAATAAATGATGGCATCCCCAATTAAAATATACCAACTTTTTTTTTAATTTGGGGGGAGGGGGATTGGTAATTACCAAAATTATTACTGTACATTTATTTTGTGCTTCATTTGCATTTTAAATGTGTACTTACCTGAAAAAAAAAAACTGAGTGGTTAGCCTTAGTAGTGGTGTCAATTATTCGCAATTTTAATATATTTTATTTAAAAAATTCTAGTCTGTAAATAATGATATTCCATGTGACTAAATTAAATTATTTACTAATTTTCTTATTCAGGGTATTTTCATGACCTTTCTGCACTAAGCCATTTATGTACCTTATCTCAGCAGATAAATAATGATTTATCAAATCTAACAGACCATAGATACATCGCTCATCAACTAGCCATCTTCTATGTAAGTAATTTTATATATGTAATTGTATTTATCCAGTGTTTGTTTTTGTACTGTTTCTTATTTTTCTTCCGTCCAAATTTTGTCTGACACTTTTCTCAGGAATGGAAAGTTGCATTAACTTAAAACTTTCTGTAGATAACTATCATCATTTGTAGATGTGCTAACAGTACTTTTTTCACAATTTCCAAAGAAAAGCCCCCTCCAACAACATATTTTTTATTTAACAGTTATTCCTCCCTTAAAACTTGATGAGTTCCTGGAAATTGCAGATTCATTCTGATCACATGGAGAGACGTGGATACCTTGCTGTCTAGTGGGTTATTTTAGCAGGGCTGAATTTGGGCATTTTGACTAAAAATAGTCAGTTGAAAATATAAGCATATTTATTTTGGTGATCTAAAACAACTTACTCATGATTTGTGTACAAAAATTTATGCCATTTTTATAATGGTAATTGTAATACTACTGCCAAAATTTGCACTCCGTGAAAATATCCCACCATAAGGTATTATGTAACCTTATTGTTGTTCTACAAGTATACGGTGAAGTAATTATGGAAACAAAATCATTGTAATTATACAGGTAGGTTATTATTAGCCTAACTCATTAAAAATAAAGCTCTTCACTTATTTTTATTTATGTTTTTTTTCCAGCAATCAATGAACAGTATTGGATGTCCCCTTCTGGATCCATATAAGAAAAGTGTGGAAGAGAATTTTAAAGCTGTAAAAGCTACATTAAATAATGATGTTGATGGTCATAAACAGCTGACCGATGACCAGAGGGAATGGTTAGTAATTATATAAATAGAATCAATCACTATTTATAATGCTATAAAAGAAAAATCCCAAACTTTATGCTTTTTATGTGGGAGGTCTGGTTTGAACCCTGGATGGGTCTGACCAAGACTTGAAAATAGGTAGTGACCATTCTCTCCCCAAGCACTTGACATTTAGAAATGAAGTAATGGGTACATTTTGAGGTGACCTTAAAAAACTGATGCCGTATGTCACACTACAGAACCCTTCTTCCACGTTACCTCTGAGTGCATGGCAAAGATAAAAATTTCTGCCACTTCTACTAGTGAAATTTCAATATAAGTGAAATATTCTTGACTTTGATGTAAAACCCTATTCAATAAAATGACCCTCATTCTAATGTATTAAGTTTGGAATGAGGTTTGTCAAGTTTTAGACCAAGTATATTAGAACTTCAGTTGAGATTTGCCGATTTGGCACCACAAGTGATGATTGTTTAATTCTATTTCTTGCCCCACAAAATACATTTAGGGGCTCTCAGGTTATCAGATTAACCTTAATTTCATTGATAAATGTTTGCAGGAAAAGAGTATATACTGGAAATCTTGCAAAATGATACTGCTTGCTCTTTTAATGAGTTTTTTGTCTGGGCTACATGGACATTTTTGTCATTTTTGTTTAGTTAAGTTTGATAAAGAGCTTGTCTGTATTGATTTCCTATCATAAATTTTCATTGGATAAGGATGATTCTCAGCTTGTCTGTATGGATTTCATATTAGAAATTAACATTGGATAAATTTGATAATCAACTGCCTATATTGATTTCCTATCAGAAAATTTCATTTGACAAGTTTGATACTCAGCTTGTCTGTATGGATTTCCTATTAGAAAATTTTATTGGATAAGTTTGATACTCAGCTTGTCTGTATGGATTTCCTACCAGAAAATTTCATTGGATAAGTTTGATAATCAGCTTGTCTGTAATGATATACTATCAGAAAATTTCATTGGATAAATTTGATAATAAGCTGCCTATATTGATTTCCTATCAGAAAATTTTATTGGATAAGTTTGATAATCAGCCTGTCTGTATTGATTTCCTATCAGAAAATTTCATTGGATAAATTTGATAATAAGCTGCCTATATTGATTTCCTATCGGAAAATTTTATTGGATAAGTTTGATAATCAGCCTGTCTGTATTGATTTCCTATCACTAAATTTCATTGGATAAGACACTTAAAAACTTATTTGCGGTTAGATATAAAATAATGTGATGCAAAAAAAAGGGTTGCATGGAAAATAATCTGAAAATTTTCTTTTTAAGGAGATTATTTATTTTAATGTTTTGTATACTATGAATAATTTCTGAAAACTGCAGATGTACACTGTACCATTACAAACTTCAAAGTTCATGAAGTTAGGAATGGTAGGCTTCATTCAGTAAAAACAATTCCTTTCCCATCTTTCACATGCATATCAAACATGAACTCAAATATCAAGTGAATCATCAAAGCAGATTTATTTCACATTTTCCTTTAATTATTGATATACAAAAGTTACAAAATAAAAGCTTCATTAAAAATACATTATGTAATGAAATTCAGAAGATTTTTCAAATGGGTAATTTTGAAATTATTGAATGTTTGATGAGTTTCAGAATTGAAGCCTAAAATTTATTTTTTTCTGTTTCAGGTTGTTAAATTTAACCAGCAACCTCGTACAAACTCTGATGAATTTTCCAGTTGATTTAACACAAGAAATGATCCAACCAGCTTTAGTGCTGTACAATGCATAATTAATGTGAAATTAGAGAGAGAGATAGTGACTTTTGCAAACACTGGTGAAATTTTTGCCAGTAACTCAAGAATGATTCAGTGCTCTATTACTGTATTTTAAATTTGGAATGTACTGTAACAGAGAGAGAGAGAGAGAGAGAGAGAGAGAGAGAGAGAGAGAGAGAGAGACTTGTTTAAACTCTGATGAATTTTCACAAGATATGATCCAGCCAGCTTTTTTATGCTGTACAATGCATAATTAATGTACGATTACAGAGAGAGAGAGAGAGAGAGAGAGAGAGAGGGGGGGGGGAGAGAGAGAGAAACTTTTGCAGACACTGGTGATTTTTTTTACAGTAACTCAAGAATTATTCAGCCAGTCCTGGTACTGTATTACAAATGAAAAATGTACTTCTACTGAGAGAGAAGGAGAGAGAGAGACTTGTGTAAACTCTGATGAGATTTTTTTTTTGGAGACAAGAATGTATAAAGCCAGCACTAAGATAATATGAAATGAGACAGTCTGTTATGATTATGTTTAAGTAGTCTCTGAGAAGACCATCATGATTGATTTAATGAATTCCAAATACAAAAACAATTCATAATTCATCTTTTAGTGAAAATAATCTTGAATCAAATTTTGACACAATTTCAGTATGCCCGAAGACCAGTAATTTTGAATTACATTTTCTTCTTTTTTACCAGTTCTTGCCTAAAACAAAAGCCAAAATGTGAGACAACCAAGTTCTGATGTCTCATTTTAAAAGCTAAAAATATTTTAAATTTATTCATTTACATTTTTTTTTTTTTTTTTTTTTTTTTTTTTTTTGATCTTATTTATCTCGTTTTGTTAAAGTATTAGATCTCAAATGTCTCATATATATATATATATATATATATATATATATATTGTTATAGAATCTCATTTTTTATGATAGTGCTCTTGTAGGTGGGCTGGTCTTTATAGGTGGCTGGGTAGCTCAGTTGGTAGAGCGTCCCGCTAGTTTTGGGAAAGTTTGAGTCCTGGTTTTGCCGCTGTATTTTTTCCCATTCCTGTTACACTCTATTAGGTGAAGTTTTTTGGGTGTGAGATTATTTGGACAGATAGAAATCTATGTGTTTGTTTATTTATTTTAAAAATTTTAAACTTTTTTTTAATGAGCTAATGTCATAATACATTTCAATTATATGTATAATTATATTTTTGCTGGGATGCCTATTTAATGAGATTTTATCTCAATACCCATTGATCCCTATACAATCAAAGCTGCCTTAAAGACCACCTCTCTATAAGGCCACCTGCTTATAAAGGCCAATAAAGTTCTATCCCAGTTGCTCTTAGTTCATATTATTTGAACCTGTATATAAAGGCCACCTGTCCATAAAGGCAACAAGTCCTATATTTATTAGAGTTTAATGCCCCTCCCCCTCCAAAAACATTTTTATTATATGTTTTATTAAACAGTTATTTCTCCCATAAAATTTGACAGATAATGTTGAAACTTTCTAGGTACATAATACAAAGGAGTAGAGTGGCGTAATGGTGTTTGATGCCCCAGTCACTTATTTCGAGGTGGTCAGTTCTGGAATGGTTGAGGAAACCAGAGTGCCCGGAGAAAAACACTGACCTTCGGCAAGCGAACTGACAAACTTTCTCACATTAGGATCTGTTCCGAGTGGGATTCGAACCCAGGCGGTGAGAGGCACTGTGATCCATAAGCGATATAATACAAAGGGCTTTTTCAAATGGTATAGTGTTATGAATAAACAAGAGCTATATTTGTTAAAGAGTTTAATGCCCCTTCAAAAACATATTTTTTATTAATCATTTATTTTTCACATCTTTTTTACTTATGAATATATGATTCAGTATCATCAAACCTAAATTTGTCAATCTAAATACAACTTCCAGTTTGGAATAAGGATATTGCAAGTCAAATATCTTGTTGCTACTTTGGACGACTTCCTACTGGCATTCCATTACAATTAACATGTGTTCGAAATGTTAAGGAAAAATGCTTATATTGAAAAAAAGTCATTATAATGAAAAAAGTAATGTAAGTGATTGCATAATAGTATTGTATAAATATAACATTCATAAGAGGGTGATATTGCATATTTTCACCCTGAGGAACCATTGTCGCCTCGGTTGACAATGGTTTCCGAGGGGTGAAAATATGCAATATCACCCTCTTATGAATGTTATATTTATTCTATTATGCCAAATGTCTTTCTCCAGATATTCTCTTAAACTGAGATTCTCTAGTTACTTAAAAAAAAAGATTACTGTACCAATCGACTGGTTGTCATGTCGTCAGATGACAGGTAGTCTTGATCAAAGGAAACGCTTGCATATGAATAAAATGTATATTAATAAAGATCGTATTAGCTGCTTGTGATTGAAATGCAGTTCGATTGTGTGATTTAGGATTCCTTTTGCGCATGTGAAATTTTTATTACCGTACCATAACTCCTCAACTAATGTTACCCTGAAGCACGCGCACCATTCTTTATTCTTAGTAAATCTAATGGTGATATTATTTTATTTTCAAAGCAGTTAGTTATCCAATCAAATTACTTGAAAATTACATGAGGTATAATAATATCTATTATTATACAGTCAAACCTGTCTATAAAAACCACTCATTGGAATCAGTAAAAGTGGCCTTTATGGACAGATGACCTTTATATACAAGTTCAAATAATACAAAGAGCAACTAGGATAGAATGCTATTTCCCTTTATGAGCAGGTGGCCCTTATAGAGAGGTGGCCTTTAAGGCAGGTTTGACTGTATGTGAATGTACAATCAAACCTGTCTTTAAAGGCCACCCATGGGAATCAGTAAAAGTGGCCTTTATATACAAGATCAAATAATATAAAGAGCAACTTGTATAGAATATTATTGCCCTTTAGGAGCAGGTGGCCATTACAGAGCATTGGTCTTCAAGGCAGGTTTGACTATATTATTTGGTTCTTTGAAAAATTCCCACTGCATACAACATTCAGTTCTGTTTGAAATGACAGCAGCATTTTTACAAGGAGAATGTCCTAATATACTAATCTTGTAGTAGTTTCTCATTTCATATTTTCAATCATTTCTATAATATTTCTGATCAAGTCTATTTTGAAATGAACAAATATTACAAGTCGCAGAATTTACTTATATTTTATTCACCATAAATTTACTTATATTTTTTTTCCTCATAATTACAATAGTTTGTTACCCAAATGTCTTCAGTTTTAATTGGTGCAATTATATTTTTAATAATTTTTGATTGGATGTACATTTGTCCTTACATGTTATGTTATAAGGTGTATTACAATTGGGTGTACTTACATTTACATGTAATGTAATATACATGTAATTAGATGGTACATGTAATATGATTGGATGCTTTTATGTTTAGTACAAATGGATTAAGTGTAGAGTGTATTTACACTTAGTAAAATAGGATGTACTTACATGTAATATGATTTGGTGTTCTTACATGTAATATGATTGGGTATACTAACCTGTGATATGAATTGATGTACTAACATTTAATATGGTTGGGTGTACTTTCATGGAATATGATAGATTGCAATTACATGAATTTTGACAGGATGTATAAATGTATTATATGATTTGGTGTTCTTATGTAATATGTTAGGCTGCAATTAGGTGTAATTTGACAGGGTGTGTTTACATGTAATTTAATTGGGTGTTCTTACATGTATTATGATTGGGTGTTCTTACATGTATTATGATTGGGTGTTCTTACATGTAATATGATTGGGTGTTCTTACATTTAATGTGATTGGGTGTATTTATATGTAAAATGGTTGAGTGTACTGAAATCAAATATGATTAGATTACATGTAATATGATGGGATGTAATTACATGTAATAAATAATTAACAAAACTACCTGTTAATGTGCCATAAATGCACATTTTCGATAAATCATTCCTCATCAGTGACACTAGAGGCCGAAAAGTTTGATAGATAAAAAAAACAAAGCTGCAAAGTTCCAAAATTAATGAATCCAAATCCAGATAAGGAATGGTTTGCACGAGGGAACAAACCTTAGTTTTTAATAAATTTAAAAAATTAAGTCGGCTGAAAATTTTACTATATGGTACATTTTCTGACAGTACAAAATACTGAGTTATGGATACCCTCGTGAAGTTTTACTCCACCAGCAGTGTGGCACCCATAATATAATAGGGTTAACTAACAAGATTGGTGCATTTTAATGTAATGCAACTAGTGTATTTTCTTGTGATATTATTTGGTGTAGTAGTTAGGTGTAATATGATGAGGTATCTTTACATGTAATTTTATGGGGTTTAATTACATGTAATATGTAGTTTCTATTTGTGTAAACACTTTAGCTTGTCTCTGGGTTTGGTATCTGAATATCTTTGAGCAAAGGTAAAGGGTTATAGATAATTTTGTTGAGTTTTTTGGCCCAGGGTATTTAGATTTGATAGGATATATGTATCCTTTTTTACACATTGGTTAAAATTAGGTGTGAATAAGTATATTGTTTGCAGTATAAGTGATTAGAACTGTTTAAAGTGCTAAAACCTTTTTTATTTGGAAAGCAAACTGGGAGATACAAGCTATAGAACCATATGACTGTTTTGCTTTGCATGGCAAGGCAATAAAGGCCATTTGTAAAAATCTTTAATTTGGTTTTATGATTCTAAAAGAAATTTTTTAAAAATAGTGACTTATAGCATGCATGTCAAGTCACAGGAACCTCTGCCAATAAATGACATAATTCATTTATGATATGCATGTCAAGTCACTGGAACAGCCAATAAATGACACCATTCATTAATGCATAAATAAAAAATTGCATGTCATGTGATCATTGGTAATTGTAGCTTGTACAAAAATATTGGATCCCTTACAAAGTTTTATAGAACAAAAAGTTGCAAATGTAAATATAAATATATTTCTCATTATGTGTATTTATTTTTGAAGTAAGGTATTAATATTGTCAAGAGACACAACCCTCACACATTACTCACTACGGAATAAAACTACATTGTCCTCACTGATCTCACAATCCTCATGATTCTCAGATATATTTTTAATATTTACAGATTTTTATGGTATATATTTTTTGTATTTTTACATTCATTTTCCTTTGCACTAGATAGTCTTCAATTACTTGTAGTATTTAGCAAAATGCTTGTATTTTTTACCTGATATGCCAAATTAACATCTCATTCTTTGAAAAAAAATCCACATATGGTAATATTAACTGAAGTGAAAGATGAGTAAATCTCAAGTAATCTAATATGCTTTATAACTTCATTGCCAAGGCCAAGTTTAAGATCATTAAAAAAAATTAATTACCGATATAATTTAAAATCATTATAATTAGTCACAATTTAAGGAATATCAAAATTATTAAGCATTTTCCCGCGCGAATTTTCGATTAAAACAAAGGAGTACATGTATTGTGAACTACATATACAGAACATAAATCAAAGAATTTCCATTGCTGATACACCTTTTATTTTATTTCATTTTATTTATTTATTGAATTTTTTAAATTTTTTTTTTTTTTTGGTGTTTTTTCTTTAACAATTTAAAAAAATTTTATTACACATTGTTTACAAATTATACTATTTTCACTATCGTCAAAATCACAGTATCAAATTGTGTCTTGTACGTGTCCAGTTCATTATGTCCTCATGAACATCAAAATTCTAATGGTTAGCAACCTCAAAAAAATTCAGGAACCTTGGTGGTCGAGTGGTCTAAAGCCTTTGCTTACAGGTCACTCTACCTCACAGCCTAAGTTATATTCCCACTTGGACAGATCTTAGTGTGAGAGGTTTGTCAGCTGACTTGCCAAGAACAGACGATTCTCCACCATTTTGACTGGAGCATAAGATAACATTACTTCACCACTCACAAATAATTCCATGATGTCAAGTTTATTTTGTGTTTTCTGATATTTTACGTATGTTTTGTTTTAAGTTTACTGCAATTTGTTCACATTAGAAATGTTTTGTTTATATATTACTATGTCTAGAACTATATGTGTATATGATAATATAAGTTATGGATTTAAAATCCTTTAATTAGAAATAAAAAATATTAAGTTCATCAAGCTATTTTTTTTATCTTTGATTGTTAGCATTTACCTACAGGTACATGTTTTAAATTAAGTAATTGAATTCTTTCTGAATTCAGTTGTTGCTTTTCTCCGGACACTCTGGTTATCTCCACCTCCACCATCCCAGAACTAAACTAACTGCAAGAATGTCGGGGGTGGGGGAGAAGGTGACACAAATCCATCCAATCTTTCATCTTCCTGAATTCAGAAAAAATTGTGCCGTATACGGTCCTAGCTGATTTCTTAAGCTTGATAAATGAGAGTTGCATTAAAAAGATGATACAGCTTAGTTTGTTAATAGATAGAATTTCTCTTAGAAAACGTCCACTATGATAGCTCAGTGGGTAGAGTGCTCACTTTGTATATGCAATGCCAGGATTGGAACCCCAGACAGGTCTGACCAAGGCTTGAAAATTGGTTGTGATTATTCTCTCACTAAGAACTCAGCATTTAGGAATAAAAGTCATGGGGTTTTTGGAGGAGATCTTAAAAACTGATGTCCTGTGTCACGGCAGGCATGGAATGCTAAGAAACCCTTCCTGCACATTGCCCTCGGCACACTGCAGAGGTAAAAATTTCTGTCACTTCACCTATAGCTGGTGATGTCTTGATACAAGTGCAATATTCTTGACTGGGATGTAAAACCCCATTTAATCAAATCAAAACACCAATCTTAGGAAAATGGAGCCTTCAGTTATTGAATACTAGTAATCGAAAGTGTAGGCTTATGGATCATTATGTCCCTTACTGCCTTATACGAATCCAAATCTGGAGGTTCAAAGAGTGAAAAAGTTTATCAATTCACTTGTTTGCAGTTTTGGTTTTCACCAGGTACTCCAGTTTCCTCCACCATCCCAGAACTGTCTGCCTCCATACAATTACAGTAATATTACCACTTGGCCCAGTTTCACAATCATTCAATTACCACTTGGCCCAGTTTCACAATCATTCACTCAGTTGAGTATACATGTACATTCAACTCAAATTAGGGAACATTTTAATGTCAATTTTTTTAACATTACACATTTAAATTTGTCTAATGTTATATTTAAGTTGTTTAATGTAGGTTTGTCTAACAAAACAAAAATTGTCTCATAAAACTTAAAATTTTTAAAATATTTATAAAAGAAAAATTGGGATATTTGAGTTGAGTTTATACTCTATTGAGTAAATGATTGGCATTTTTAATTCTTGTCTTATTTACTAAAGCAAGCACTTCCCGATCTCTGTCTCTCAATGCCTCCATTTAGAATCCCAATCAAGGCACATGCTAGTGGGAAGGTTTGTCAGTTAGCTTTCCAAAAAAAAAAAAACTGGTTTTCCCTGGACACTCTGGTTTCCTCTACCATCACAGAAATAATATCCTCAGTGTAAGTAAAAGAATCTCGACTTTGGCGTAAAACACCATTAATCCAATCCCTTTGGGGAAATTCATTTGAAAATAAAAAATAAAAAATTCCAGCTTCACAGAAGTAATATTAACCGTCCAGATCTCAATTTGTGCACAAGTTGACATTTAAGTTGTGACAGTGTAAACATACTGTTGTGCAAAATTTTGGATTTCTTAATGCACACATTATCGAGTGAGACTTTAATGTCAGCTGAACTTTTTCTACAGATATGCCACCAGAACATTTCCCAGGTATGACTTGGCATCAGCAGAACTTTTGTTCACTGGTATGTCATAGTAACATTTCTCAGGTTCAACTTGACATTCTACAGGTGTACATTTTTTAATATTTCTCAGGTATGACTTGGCATAAGCAGAACTTTTGTTCACAGGTGCACCATTTTAACAATACTCAGGTATGACTTGACATCTGCAAATCTCTTGTCCTACAGGTGTGCTATTGTAACATTTCTCAGGTATGACTTGACATCTGCAGATCTCTGGTTCTACAGGTGTACAATTTAACATTTCTCAGGTATGACTTGACATAAGCAAATCTCTTGTCCTACAGGTGTGCCATTGTAACATTTCTCAGGTATGACTTTACATCTGCAAATCTCTTGTCCTACAGGTGTGCAATTGTAACATTTCTCAGGTATGACTTGACATCTGCAGATCCCTTGTTCTACAGGTATACATTTTAACATTTCTCAGGCATGACTTGACATCTGCAGATCCCTTGTTCTACAGGTGTACATTTTAACATTTCTCAGGTATGACTTGGCATAAGCAGAATTTTTGTTCACAGGTGTGCCATTGTAACATTTCTCAGGTATGACTTGACATCTGCAAATCTCTTGTCCTACAGGTGTGCCATCGTAACATTTCTCAGGTATGACTTGACATCTGCAAATGTCTTGTCCTACAGGTGTGCCATTGTAACATTTCTCAGGTATGACTTGACATCTGCAAATCTCTTGTTCTACTAGTGTGCCATTTTAATATTTCTCAGGTATGACTTGACATCTGCAATTCTCTTGTTCTACAGGTGAGCCATTGTAACATTTCTCAGGTACGACTTGACATCTGCAGATCTCTTGTCCTACAGGTGTGCCATTGTAACATTTCTCAGGTACAACTTTGACATCTGCAGATTTCTTGTTCTACAGGTGTGCCAATTTAACATTTTTTCAGGTACAGCTTGACATCTGCAGATCTCTTGTCCTACAGGTGTACATTTAAACCTTTCTCAGGTATGACTTCACATCTGCAGATCTCTTGTTCTACAGGTGTGCCATTGTTACATTTTTCAGGTATGACTTGACATCAGCAGATCTCTTGATCTAAAGGTGTGCCATTGTAACATTTCTCAGGTATGACTTGACATCTGCAGATCTCTTGTCCTACAGGTGTGCCATTGTAAGATTTCTCAGGTATGACTTGACATCTGCAGATCTCTTGTCCACTGGTGTGTGCCATTGTAATATATATTTTCAATTTGTGTAAAAATTATAACTCAAGTTTGCCATTTTAAAATGATTATTTAATCTCAACAATTCTGAAGCAAGATAAATATAAAAATAGAACATAAATATCTAGTACAGTGTATATATGTAACTACAAAAACATGGGGGAATTAAAATTAAAATATCATTAGGATTTTAAAAAAAAAAAAAAAAAAAAAATCTGACACAAAGTCTTAATAAATTCTATTTTCAGTTATTATAATCCATGATCTCAAAACTGAGAACGGAAAAAAATTCAACTCCTTAATTTTAAGAAAAAAGGTATAGAAAATTACTATAATCATATTTGAAATATTTACAAGCCTCAGAAAATTATGCATATAGTGTCTAGCAATGATTCAAAGAGAAAGATAGGAGAAATATTGGTGTTCTTAAATTTTAAACGAAAAAGAAATAAATTAAATTAAATTGAACTTAGGACAATCTATCAGTAACTACATGTATTTTTCAACCATGAATTGTACATATATATTTTCAGCTTTGAATTTTGATTTCCAAGACTGGTTCAAAAATTGTAATTTACATGTATGGACAAACTTATTTCTTCAATACTGAATAAATATAATCTATTTTTCATTACATACATGTACATGTATTTTTTCATTTCATTCATAACTATCTATTTAAAACAAACGTTTGAAATTTTAACACTCAAAATTTGACTTAGGATTTCAAAATTATAAGAAATAGTAAAAATAAATGTATAAACATCCAACATATTGCACACATTATATTTCATATAAAAAGATAAAATCTTTAGATTTTCATGAGTGAATGAACATGCATTCAAAATTTCTAAAACCCAAATTGTTAGATTTTTACATTGTAAGACACATCATTTCATGAGCGTTACATTTTTTTCTTATAGCAAAAATGAGACATTAGTCATATCTTTATCGTTCGCTTATCATAATCTCAATATCGTGTAAAAATTCCCGATTCATCGATACATATTTTCACCTGGAATGCAGAGTGCAGATTGCACATTTAACAATCAGATGTTATCTCCCCTTACCTCAAACAAATCAAAAATGAGTTAATCATTATGAGTTGATTTTAAGATGAATTACCAGGGTAACAAAAATGATTGTATTTATTTTGGAAGCCTTATTTTTTGTTTCGTTGCTATTGAAAAATGATCTTATAATTCACAAATAGCAATAAGACTTGTAGAATAAAATAACTTTTACCCAAAGCAGTACAAATTAATACTAATTACACAGACTAACAAATATAGCTTATTATGACTTACTATACTGATAGAAAACATGGCACAGTTGGAATGGAAATGACCTGTATTTCATTTTAAAACGCTTACTCCTATAGATACAGAGAAGTTTATGTACGTGGAGGAGAGGGGGGATGCATGTGTTTTGTGTGTGTGTGTGTGTGTGTGTGTGTGTGTGTGTGTGTGTGTGTGTGTGTGTGTTTGGTGAGAGGGTGGGGCATGCATGTGTTGGCGGGGCTTTTTTAAATCAGTTGATACAGTAAAAGTTGTTAAAAAAGAGACATATATAAAACAAAGCACCAACATACCATATAGTATTGTCTGGCATACACATAATATATATATACATATAACATATATATATTGAAGTTATGAAATTAGCACTTATTTTATCCACTTGTATATAATTTAAGAAATTTCATGCAATGGAAATCATGTCAAAAAAAATCACATCACCAGAAAACAATAAAAATTTTAAATAGTATATGTAGTGTTTTTCCTAATTTTTTTTTTACATAAAAAGGCTATATAACAGGTTAAGCAGCCTTTTAAAACAGGATTAAATTTTTGTGGTTTTTTTTTTTTTTTTTGTGGGGGGGGGGGACGACGGGGAAATGTAATTTCACTATTTTCATGTGGTAAAAATATTTGGATTTTTTTGCAAAATTTCACCATTTTTAGGGGGAATTTAATTTCTTATTTGTTGAAAGGGAGACTAAATTTCAATATTTTTCATTATTTTTAGGGGAAACTAAATTCACTATTTTTAGGTAAGTAAATACATAAAATTTAATTTCACGAGAATTTTATTTACCAAGGCCCCCAAATGAGACATGTTTCCTCAAAAAGAAAATTTCAATGAATTTTTTTCAAAATGATATTTCTAAAAACCACAAAATCATAACCAAAGGAATATTAATTTTCGATTCTATATAATGTATATACATATGTACTTTCCTTTCATTCATTTAACCCACTATCACATCAAAAACTACATATACTTTAATAAGCATTAAAAAAAATGAAATGATGATAAAATAATGACTTTATACAAATTAATAACAACAATAATATCATATATTAAGCACTAAAACCGATGCTATTATACTCATAGTGTAAGCACTAATATTTTATAGTTTGATTTTTTTTCAAAAAAAAAACAAACTTCTACATGTACTTCAAAACTCTCCCGGTTTGAAAATTATTATCATGCTGATTTAAAAAAAATGGTAACCATATACATTGTTATCATAATAACATCAATTGTTTATGAAATTTTCCAAGTTAAAATTTACCCATGTACCTGTTTTGGTGATAAAACCAGTTTGTACCATAATCAATGTGAACAAATACTGCCTATATGTTTTATATAAATTTTATACTATCAAGATTTAAAATCGAAGACAGACCCTTCACTTACAATTGGCATCCAAAAAGATTACATACTTTTGGTATGCATTAAGTAATTTAGATTTCTCTCTCTCTCTCTCTCTCTCTCTCTCTCTCTCTCTAGGGTAAGAATTTAGATTTCTCTCTCTCTCTCTCTCTCTCTCTCTCTCTCTCGGTAGGGGTTGTTTGTTCTTTTCAGCATGACAATATACAGATTTAAAAGAATACTACATTTAGTGGCAGACTTATTGCTTCATTTTTTTTATTTACGAGAGTTTTTTTTTTATATAAATTATGACACACAGCCTTACAAGTATGACACATGTAGTGGAAGTCTAATTGTTTTATTAACACAACCTTATTATGCTGATAAATGGTAAACCGAATCATGAATTATCAAAACAGGCAATCGTAATTTATACATGTGCATGTACACGAGGCATTCAGTTTGTTCATGATTAAGCCGTGATACTAAAAGAACTGAAACTTCGTAAAAATTCTAAATATAACAACCATAAACAGATCTAAATGTATACAGGTACATGTAAGTCTTAAATGCCAATGCAATGTTATAACAATAAACTAACACTATAGAATCATATAAATTAAATCTGACAGAATTTCATTTGTAGAAAAGTTTAAGGCTCCCAAGATGCCATTTTTTTACAGTCTTCATCAAGTGCATGCTTGTTGATTTATTACAGCAGTATTGTATGTTTAAAGCACCAGAGAGATCAAAGTCTTGGAAATCTCAAAATGTCAATAAATCACTAATCTTTTGTTTACTCCAACTCTACAATAACATCACCTTCATCTACTGTTTGTCCTGCTTTAAAATGAACAGCTTTCACCTAAAATAAAGAACATTATAATAAACACATAATTTTTCATAATGAGATTATCTTCTTTATCAATCAACTTTTTCAGGGACCCTAGTGTTACTGATGAGTAATGAATTTTCGAAATTTGCACTTACAGCAAATCAAAATTAAACTGGTATTTTTGTTAAATAGTTAGCCAGTTTACAATATAATATCCTGTAACATCTTCCCAACATCTATTATATCTTTTTTCTCATAAGGGAAAACTGTAAACTAGATCAAATTTTGAAAACTGAATGGATTTGTTGTCCAAATGACTAAAATCTATATAATTTCACATATGTAAACTAGATCTGGATTAAAATTAAATACTTAACATATATACATGTACTTAGTTTAATTTACTCTAAATTTTGATGCCAATTATATTTGATTGTGATAACTTTGATTAGACAAAAATACGAAAAGAATTGTTTCGACTTTTATCTTTCAATCAATGAATCAAATTCAATGAATGTGAATGAAATGGATCAAGTGAAAACCAGATTTTTCTAAGGAATGGAAGTTGTTGAGTTTCACAATGCCTAAAATAAAGTATTTTGTACAAGAGATTGTCAACAAAATGACCATATCCCCACTACTTGGAGTTTTTTCTAAAATAACAAGCATTCTGAGAGTATTGCAAAACAATATGTAGTCCCCTACCGGTCGCATATTTCACTAATCCCAAAGTTTTAGGTAAAATGTACCTTATTATATGGTACAAAGATTTATAGTTATAAATTATATGTGTTGTTCAAGATGTAAAGCAAAACCTGATCATAGTAAAATCAAAAACGAGCAATGGAGTTCTCAAAAATGTTAAGTTTAGAAAAGAAGTGCGGAAAACTAAAATTTCTGTGAATTTTCAAAGATAAAAGGGCCATAACTCCAGTAAAAATTAGCAGATGGAAACAAAATGTAAACTTGATCTGTAACTCATCATGGTAGACTCATATACCAAAAATCAGTTCATTATCTAAAAGCATTTAGAAAAAAAGTGTGGAAAACTGAGGCGTGACAGACGGATGGACAGACAGACAGAGTGCAAACCTAAAGTCCTTTCGGCTTTTGCCGGTAGGGGACTAATTACATTTTAAACTGTACAAACATACAATCAACAGAGGGTACTAACATGTCTCCAATTGGCTTGGAATTTCAGTGATGGAGAAACGAAATTAGTAAAAAACAAGAATTCCACTAATTAAAATGTTTCGTCTGGTTAGTTTCTGATCAAGGAAAATACATTACTTTAACATAAACTTTTTGACACACTACCGTGGCCTACAATGACACCGGAAAAAGTAACACATAAGTCTCGCCTTATGGCAATGCCAGGCTCGACAAAAAACTATTACCTTTCCCATTTTAGCAGCTATCAAACTATTTTGCATCTTCATAGCTTCTAACACACATACTTCTTGACCCTCAGCAACCTGAAATACAAGTAAACATGACTGTATATATTGTCAGTTATTGTGATTTAAATTCATAACTTACATCAAGAAAAAAAACAAATTGCCTATGTTTCACTTATAATTTCATATAAGAACATGAATGTAAAAACCTTTGGAATACACCATCATCCTTGCTTGTCAAATATTTAGACTTTGGTTCATATGACTTGGCTTGGGATTAATCCAATAACCTCCTCTTGTGATTTATACCCATTTATGACTAGATTTCCACAAATTAAAATTTTTAGTAGCCAAATTTCCAAAATTTGTGAAAATATAGTCCTTTTAAAGTAATTTTTCACAAATGTGTTAAAATAGGCTTACAATTTGAAAGAATTTCTCAGAAATTTTAGCTACCAGGAACAGAAACATAGCATTAAAGGCCTCTATCATACGCGATAAATTCCATGATTAAGTGAGTTTTATTTTACCTCATCTCCAGCTTCAACAGATACAGATTTAAGCATTCCAGGCATAGGAGCAAGGACCAAGGTTGATGTATCTTTCTCCACTCTCTCTGGCATATACTCCATAAACTTTCCAGCTAACTCATCCATCACTGACACAGGGAACTATTAATACAAACAGTTAATTATTTTAAGGCAATGCTTAATACTAGTATGTGTGTATATTAGAATACTTGAAGGATAAACACTCATTATAGAGGCTTCTGCAGCCATTGCTTGGCCATTTGCCAATGTAGCCAATTGCTGATTTTTATAAATTTCCTGGCTCCAATACTGATTTTGGCTGATGTGTTTGCTCCAAAATATTTGTTTCATCAATTTTATTATAAGCTTTTAGTTTCTGATGCTTATATAAACTGACTCCAAAATTTTAAGAGGTGTCTAAATTTTTTTTTTTTTTGGCTCCTACTTTTCAAGACCCAGTTTTAACCAAATTTTGTGGCCTACAGATCTTAAGACTGTTCTTATTGATTAAAGTACTGGTTCCCGTCTCAGGGAATTATTCATTTTATGTCCCTATTTTTACATTATTTATGTATAAAAACACAGTTATACACTGACAAAGTGATCTAAAGTGCCAGATTTCTGATAACAACACTTCTAGCTGCATTTTTTAATTTCTTTCCCCAATAAAGAACTGACCATCTCAAAATAAATGAAAGAATTAAGATTAGGCATTAAAACACCATTCCTCATTAGTATACAAGCACAATTGTTTCAAAGTTTATTAATTAGAAAAACTGTATCAGCTGACATAACTTATTCTTATCCTGTAGCAGAGAACTATCTAAATAAAATATTGACTTTTTACAACCATACAATTAAATAAAAGTACTAACCACTGTTCCTAAGTATCTAAGTTTGTATTTTCCGCCTCCTAATCTCTTCGTCAGCTGCAAAAAAAAAGGGTAAATTAAAAAGAGAATCAAAAATTTCAAAATCTCTCTTTTTTAATTTAACAAAACCTTTGGTTTCCATTCTTAATCTACAAAGATGAAATGGATATACATGTATATACTCGCAAAAAAATCAAAAGTACAGTATATAAATATCTTGAAATTAGTTATATCAAAATAAGCTGATTTACAGTACTTGTATTGCCAAAAATTTAATTTTTATGCAATATTCTAAAATAAAATATATCTCGATTCGTAGTATTATAAAAGATTCTCAAGTAAACTCAGTTCTATTACAAATTGTAATGTACTGTAATGTAATACACAATGGTTCTATTGCAGACAAATTGAAATATATTGTAGTGTAATGCATGGTTCTATAACAAATTAAAATATATAATAGTAGTGTAATGCAATATGGTTCTATTACAGACAAATTAAAATATATTGTAGTGTAATGCATGGTTCTATAACAGACAAATTAAAAATATATTGTAGTGTAATGCACTATGGTTCTATAACAGACAAATTAAAATATATAATAGTAGTGTAATGCACTATGGTTCTATAACAGACAAATTAAAATATATAATAGTAGTGTAATGCACTATGGTTCTATAACAGACAAATTGAAATATATTGTAGTGTAATGCACTATGGTTCTATAACAGACAAATTGAAATATATTGTAGTGTAATGCACTATGGTTCTATAACAGACAAATTGAAATACGGTTCTTTCGGGTGGGAACTTAAAATAAACGAGGTCCTGTGTCACAGTAGGCATGGCATGATAAAGAACCCTGCTGTGTAATGCCATCAATGCAACACACAGGCAAAATTTCTTCACCATCTAAAGCTGGCAACGTCTCGATCTAAGTGAAATATTCTTGACTGGGACGTTAAACACCATTACTCAACTCAACTCTATTAATTTACAGACTAATTGCAATGTAATTTAATGTAATACATTTTGTACCTGTATAAGTTTTTCTTTACCATCCATGGTAACATGTATCAATGGGGCTCCGAAGTTTAAGTTATCGGCGATTGATAGTTTTTTTCCTCCAACTTCCACCTGTAAATATATTTTTTATAAAATACATGAATAAATTATTTTACTTTATACATACACGAGCATTATCATTTGCACTTTGTGTTGAGAAAGGACATTCACACTGACTATATTTGGTGTTGATCATGTGACAGTCATTCTATAATTGGTGTTGATCATGTGACAGTCATTCTATAATTGGTGTTGATCATGTGACAGTCATTTTATAATTGGTGTTGATCATGTGACAGTCATTCTATAATTGGTGTTGATCATGTGACAGTCATTCTATAATTGGTGTTGATCAGTCATTCTATTTTTGCATAGTTAATGAAGACAAATTTTGGCCCTGAAAATAGACCCTGTAAAAAATTCCAACTGATAAAGATCTAGAATAAATATTTAAGTTCACTATAAACAAGAGGCCCTTGGACCCTAACGCTCACCTGATTTAATGTCAAAATTGTTTGCAATGTGCAATAGACATTATATTAAGTACAGAAGCATTCCAAGTTTTCTCAAGATAAGAACTGCCACAACACTTCAGTCACATTTCATTTTTTAGTACCTAATATGCTAGTAACTGTAATAAAATGAACAGTTTCCAAATCATTAACCCTTTTAGTATACTTATGCAGCTATGTCCTTGACCTTTGAACCTATCACCTATCACCTTAAAAGATAAATCAAAATGATTGTCATATCAATTTCTACAATAGTCTTATACACAATCATATACAAAAAGTTAATAGCTTTAACCTATAACCTTAAACCATATATACATTATTCTTATATTATTACATGCCTAAACAAAAAGTTCATAGTTTTGAAGATAATTAGCAATGAAATTCTCTTATGCTGCTATGACCTAAACCTTTAAACATATGACCTTGAACCATATATCAAAATGATTAACCATGTCAATATCTGCAATATTCTAATATACATGCCTATACAAAATCTATAGTTTTCAAGATAATTAACAATTATAGTTTTCTTATCTTGCTATGACCTTGACTTTTGAATGTATGACCTTGAACATATATCAAAATGATCGCCATGTCAATACCTACAGTATTCTAATAAACATGCCTATACAAAAAGTCAATACTTTCAAGATATTAACAATTTCAGTCTTCTCATGCTGCTATGACCTTGACATTTAAATGTATGACCTTAAACAATATATGATCATTATGTCAAAACCTACAATAATCTAATATAAAAGTTTATAGTTTTCAAGATATATTGACAAATATATAATATTTAGCAATTTTTCCAATATGTGCCTTGCCATTTCCCTATTTTTAGCCCCATGACTACCATCTGAGCACATCTATAACTAGATGACCTAAGGATGTTGTAAATGAAATAACTAAGGTATATCTCTTGTAGAATCAGAGAAGAAGATTTTTAAAGTTATTACACGCGCTTACAGATCACAGTGCCTATCACGGTCTAGGTTCAAATCCCTCTCAGGACAGATCCTAGTGTGAGAAAATTTGTCAGTTCGCTTGCCGAGGTCGGTGGTTTTCGGTGGTTTTCTCCAGGCACTCCGGTTTCCTCCACCATCCCAGAACTGACCGCCTCGAAATAAGTGAAAGATTCTTGACTGGGGCATAAAACACCATTACTCCATTCCAATCAAATAAAATCTTCAATTTGGATGGAGTTTTATATATACATGTAACAGTTCATCATAACTTACCACTATCATGCCATCTTCACATTTAGCCTTCAATGGTAAGAATGATTTGTTGTTCATCTGTACTGTCAATGCCCACTTCATGGGCAGTTTTCTCAACAATGGAATTCTGAAATAATATAATGAATAATAGTTCTTAACAACAACAACAACAACAACATATGTATTTACAAAATCATCCAGATTAAATTTTATGTTTAAAGATACATTTATTATTTTTGTTATAATTTTTATTTTTTATTTATTTGTTGTTGTTGTTGTTGTTGTTGTATTAAACGGTCATAAGCAATCAGTTTAAATCTAATCATCATTATCTTCCAGACTCTTTAAAAATAATCTCCCTTAGATTTCAACGAGGACACTTGACTTGAGAAAAAAATGTCAAAATATAAATTAAATCAGGCATCTATTCACAAGTTTTAACTAATCCTATCATTCAAATCCATTCTAGAAAGATACCATACACTTGCATAGAAATAAATATTGAAATTAGAATTTAGTTACGGCTTGCTCACCAAAGCGAAAGTCTTAGTACATTGGCTTGAAGGGGCCCTATTCATTAAGTACCAAAATCACACCTGTCCAAGATCAAGGTCTCAAGGCTTATTCTATTGTTAAGGATGCCTGTAAGCAATGTTTGGGACCTGGAATAAATTCTCTCTGTCACCTCATATTCACTGGTTTTTCAAGAACTAAAATAGTTGCTTGATTGACTTAGTGATGTTTTACGTCACGTCAGCAATTTTTCAGCTATTCCTGACAAAACAATTTTTTATTAATCTAGAGGATAAATCTTAATACAAGTTTATGTGGAGCATGACTGTGCAAATGTTTCTTTCTGCACTGTACACATATGTAGAAACAGCGACTTTTATAGTGCTAGGGCACTTGCCCCAAATGCCGCAGATTAACACAGCAGAACACTCAATTCATTATGCTTGTTCCATGCCAACCAAAAAAGGCCTACAACATGAAAAACAAAAATTCCTCAGATTTAAATGTCTCTGCTGGTTAGTTTTTGATCATCTTAAAAACAAGAGTCCCACAGGCCTTAACGCTCACCTGAGGATATGTCCAAAACTGTTTGCAAAGTGCAATAGACAATATACATGTATTAAGTACAGAAACGTTACCAGTTTTCTCAAGTTAAGAACTGCCACAGCACTTAATCAGAAATATATCTAGTCACATTTCATTTATAAGTAGCTTATATAATATGTATGAAGTAACTGCAGTGCATAAGTAGCTTATATAATATGCATAAGGTAACTGCAGTGCAATGAATAATTTCCAAATCATTAACCAATTATGCAGCTTTTAAAATATATGACCTCGAACTATATATGACTGACATGTCAATGCCTAGTTTTCAAATATACATGCCTATGCATGAAATTAATAGCCTTCAAGATAATGTGTCAATACCTACAATATTCTAATATACGTGTCTATACAAAAAAGTAATATTTTTCAAGATAATTAGCAATTAAAGTCCTCTTTTGTAGCTGTGACTTTGACCTTTCAACATATGACCTTGAACCATATATCAAAATGATTGTCATGTCAATACATACACTATTCTTATATACATGCCTATACAAAAAGTTAATAGTTTTCAAGATAGTGATTATTATTTTTAGCAATTTTCCCAATCAGTGCCTTACAATGTCCCCATTTTGAGCCCCATGGCTACTGTTTGTGCAAATCTGAAACTAGACGATCTAAGGATGTTATAAATGAAATAACTAAGGTATATCTCTTGTACATTCAGAGCAGAAGATTTTTAAAGTTTTTCACTATTTCTCCCTTAAGGGGCCACAAGGGAACAAAATTTCTTCATTTGTGCAAATCTGAAAGGGCTTCACCCAGGCATGATGGTGACCAAGTTTCATTAAATTTGGCTGAGTGGTGTTGGAGGAGAAGATTAAAATGTAAAAGTTTACGCATGTCACACGATGGACAACGATGTATAGCAATAGCTCATATGAGCTTTTAGCTCAGGTGAGCTTAAAATTACTTTAACATAAACTTTCACATTTTGACATGCTGCCGTTGCCTATGACACTCGAAGTCTTGCCTTATAGTAATGCTAAGCTGGACAAAAATGCCAGGCTCAACAAAAACCTTCACCCATGCAGGTGACTGGAGTCAAACTCACAGCAGTGAAATACCTTGAGTATGAAGGCTAATGCCTTAACCTCTCGGCCACTGCGACCCTCTAAATCACTGAGCATACTGACCTGTCTTGATTCTGGAAAGTTCTGGACACTAAGTGATCTTTGATGTATATAGCTGCTGCCATGGCTGCTAACTCATGAACCTGGTCACCTGACAACACTTTACCTGTTAATGATACAAAAAGTTACATTTAAAAAGTGTGTACACGTTTTTCATCTTTGGAAGTATGACAAAAAGTGGGTCTTATACCATGCTGAAGGCAACTAATAATACCAGATGTCAACACACATACTGTTCTTTTTCTCGGGAATCTTCATAAGGTGCCAATTACAGTTTGTGCATGTGTTTCTGAAAACCTATATGTACTTTTAAAGCCAGACAGACAAAATTTAAATAATTTTCTCAGGAAACTTCAAAAGGTGCCAATCAGAGTTTGTGCATGTGATATTCTGTTTCTAAAAACCTGTATGTACTTCTTGATACTTTCAAACACTAGTTTACTTGTACAAAATCTCACAGATTAACACCACAAACTACTTACATTGTACATCAACCTAAACGTACTTAAAAAACAAGGCCAACCTCCATCAAACAGATGGACAAGATGCCTTTAGAATTGAAGATTACCAGCAACACCTAAAGCACCTAGCAATTCTGCCTTCATTAAGAAAACATGTACTTCTTGATATTTTTGAACACTGGTTCACTTCTATCTCACAGATAATTACCACAAACTACATACATCAACCTACATGTACATAAAAACAAGGCCAACCTAGGTCTAACCAACAATGTCATGCCTTTAGGTTTGAAGATTAATACCTAAA